>WOXC01007222.1:0-260000 GCA_011680675.1 Gymnobelideus leadbeateri | reverse complement strand
CTCCGGACTTGCTCTGGGGGTCATGGACGGGCCCAGGGCCGCGGCTCAGCTGTGCTACGGGCTGCTTCTGGAGAAGCTGCGCAGTGTGAGCTGGAGCGGAGGCCGGGGCCGGAGCCGGAGCCGGGCCGGGGCGGGGGCAGGGCAGGGCGAAGGCCGGGGGTCGCGGGAGCGGGACCTGGGGCCGGGGCAGCCCCGGGGGGCGTGGGACGGAGATCGTCCAGTGGAAGTAAAGCTTGTACCGGGTAATGGGTGTCTGTAGCTCCCCTGCTATCGCGGCGCAGAGGCCGTCCGGCCCGTTTAAAAAGGTTGAGTGACTTGCCCAGGGTCATTCTGCCCGTAAGTTTCGGAGACGAGAAGGCTCTGCTTTGACAGCGTTTGTATTCAGCTCCCGGTGTCTGGCCCTGCTTGTGTAACCTTGGACGAGTCACTCACTTAACTTTCTGGACCCCACGTTCCTCCGTGTCCTAAGTGCCTGACCCAGCGCCAGGCGCTGTAATGAGGGGGCTGGACCGGACGGCCCCCGGAGCCCCGGCAGCGCTGGGTCAAGGCCGCCTCTCTGCCCACCACATGTTACGCGTTGCTTTTGAAAGAAGAATGCGCCAGTTTGCAGTCTTGGAGACGATGTTTTAGAATGCCTGTCCTGCTGCTTTTCTGTTGTGGGCCAGGATGAGATGAGACACTTGTAGATTACCTGACAGTTAATAAAAGGCCGGGAAAGGATGCTTAGCGGGGGTGCCACATTGGTCAGCTGGGCATTGCATCCCTCCGGGGCTTGGCCGTGTTGGTCTTCCGTTGAAAAGCCTGCGGTTTTTGTACTTATGTAATCAGAAAGTGACATCAGCAGTTTGAGCTTAGTTCCTTGGACCACTTAAGTACCTAGAACAGTTTTAATGTCTTCTAAGGAAAAACTAGCTCCACGGGGAGAGGAGGAATAATGGCCTTAGAATGTTTCACCTAGTCTGTTCAAGGCCCTAAAGATCTTGTAGTAGATTTCCCAGCACTTAAATGCCCTTAGGATCATTACTAGACACCCCTCACCTGGGGGATGGAAGAAGCCTGGCATAGGTTTGGGAGGAAGGAGAGAAAAACTAAAAAAAAGTACAGCCTTCCATATGCCCCTCCCCAAACAAGCAAGGCCACAGCCCTGTGAAGGAGTGACAGAATATGAAGGAGGGCAGTGATGAGGATGCCCACGCTTCATCTCCCTCCTTTGTAAGAGCTGAGTCCTAAATTTGGGCAGTCTGCTGCATGTGGTGTGCCATGCATCTTTGCAATCTGAAGTGTCAGGGTCACAGTGCGGGCATGGAATTTCTGGTGAGATCATGCACTCTCATCGCAGGTCAGGATGGGCTCTAGGAAAGTAGTCATCCCCTTTATGTGAATCCTGTCTTGGTGTTAGGCTCAATACAGTTGCCCACTATGACTGTGCCCTCAATGGACCCTGACCCACCAGTCAGGATCTATCTCTCCTTGGGAGATCCACTGTATGGGAGAAGAGGAGGAATGCCGAATCTTTGATGCCTCAGTCCTCTGCTGAGGGACGGCTCACCTTTTTCCACAGAGGTTAAATAGTTTCACCTCCCCCAGTTGCTAGAAAGAAAGCACCACCTGTGGTCTCCACTTCCTCCCTAGAAAGTATTTTTCCAATGATCACAGTGCTAAACTGACAACATTATGAAGGTACCTCCTTATCTGCAAATTACAGTAAGCAAACAGTTATTGTGGGCCTGCCTTTGCTACTGCTTACGCTGGGGTCCACTCTGTTGCCATTGGGATCTGTGTCCCTGCTGGGTCTGCTTCCTTTGGGGCCAGCATTTCTGTCTGCCACCTCTGTATGTTGGGCCTGTGTACCATTACCTACTGCTTGCTGTCTTTTCCTATTATTCTGCTGGAGCCACATGTTGCCCATTCTGCAAGGGCTGGGCACAGTTACCCTGTGCCAGGATCTAGCAATTTCTCCTTCTGTCCCTGAAGTGGTATCTGAGCACTGCCACTGTGCTGGGGCTGCCCCCCTATACTCATTGAGCTCTGCTGTTCCTTGACTCTAATTGTGTTCCTCTATGCCATAGAGAGCATGTTGCTGTGGGAGTGCCATTGCCTTTCTTTGCCAGAGGCTGCCTTTTCTGGGACAAGAAGACTTCCAGGGTCACTCCTGCTGCCCCTTCCCATACTTCGGGGCAAATTCTCTTACCCTTCACTGGAAGTACCAGAGAGAAAGAGAGTTATAGTTAGGAGGAGTGAGAGCAGAAGCTTTTTTCTACTAACAGATTGCCTGTGTGACCTTGGGCAAGTCACTTTTATGCCTCACCAGTTCCTTCAGCTGCTTCTTTAATTATGTTACCCACAGAGGTAACATAATTTGTTAAGTACACAGAAGCCCATCACCAAGTAGGCTAGTCACTTGGTGAATTCTTTTGCCATGGCAACACTGGAAATACAGAAAAATGCAAAATGGCCTTCAATTCTATTTGACCCTTTTCACTTTTGCAGTGAGAGTGGCAGAAAATGTGGCAGAGAATATTGAAAGATGACAGTTTTTTTTTTTAGGATGACAGTTTTTTAGAAAATAAACTATAAACATTAATTATTTGTAAATTTGTTATCTTTGGCCAATCAATAGTTAGTTTTGCATTTAAAACTATGTAGCTGTTATTTACAGCTTTTTAAAAAATCAACATGCTTAATTTTTTTTTTTAATAACTCCTATGTGTCTGGCTCTTGTGTTAGGTGATGGAGAGAAAAAGATAAAAAAATAAAGCAGTACCTCCTCTTTAGGGTTGAGCTTAATGACTTTTGAGTTATAAATCTATCATCATGTAGTTCCCAACAAAATACTACAGATCTAAAAAACAAAAACCCCAACCCATCTTGATACTGTATTGGTAGATATTTGATATGAGAACTTAGGAATTGCACCCTGAATTTTTAGTTGTACTGCTTTCTAGAGAGATAATACTTGATTATTGGGTTTTTGCCAGACTTACCATTTTTTTTTTTAAAGAATTGTACCCGTCAAATCTCATCAGCTCTTATAGATTCAGTTTTCATCTCTGTGCTGATAATTTTCAAATCAATACCTCCAACTGCCTGTTGGACTTTTCAACTGGATGTCTTATCCCATAGATTATTTTAAACTCATTATGATCAAAACTAAGCTAATTATCTTTTCTCCCACAGCCCACCCCTTCCTGACTTCAACCTAAGTGTTTTCTTGAACTCCTTTCGCTCTAGCTTTGGCCCTCACACCCCCTCATGCCACCACGTTACCCCCTTAATAATGCTTTGTTGATTTGACAACAAATAATTTCCATTGAACATTTAATTTCTTTTTGTGTTGAAGGTTGTAGCAGCATTGCCTGAAAATATGAGACCAGGTACTGATCTATATGGATTTTCCTGGGAAATGGTGTTATGTGCAGTTATAGTTGGCTTTTTAAAAATTCTCTTTTTGTGGAGAGGTTTTTATGCGGTAAGTAATCAGAACACATACTGTACTAAAATAATATATACTGTATTCTAGCATATTTTTCATTTTTAGTATAAAGTAAGGTTATAGTTAGACCAGACACTCAAAATTGGACTTGTAGATGATTAACATTAGAGAAAAGAGCCAAGTGCAGTTTAAATAATAAATCACACATTTTTTGAGAATTTATTGCAAAATTGTTCTATAGCAGTGATAAGACCTTAGTTCTTTTTCTACCTTTTGACCTTTTTTTTGAATTTTTCTTCTTTATTTTGCCTCTAAAATATTTTGTAGTTATTGTTAATTATTTTACATATTGGCTATTCTATATATTGACATTTTTCTTCATATATCAATATTCATACCAGCTCAGCCTGTTCTGTTATTTGCCCTCCCAAGAAAACATCTGGTTTTATGGTATTTGAGTGAGAGGAAAGTCAATTTTTTGTTTAACCTATGTTTTACTTTTTTCTCTGGTCAGTCAGAATTCATTGCCCTAATATAATGGGTCACTACTATTTGTAATATAAATATCATAAGTTTAATATGTTAGACTTGCTAGAATATATCTTTTTTAAATGCATTGTAATGTAATTTCTTTGTTAAAACTCATCTGTTTCAGGTTAAAAGCCGACTTTATCTAGGTAGGCTATTTTTTTCCTATTTTAGATCTTTTCATCATACTTTGAAAATTTTCATCCTTTTCATTATGATAATACAAATATGACAATGTTGATTTTATTTTAGGAAGGGAAAAACAGCTTGCCCAAAAAATTACTGAACTAATAGGAGAAAAATGTAAGATTCTTGAAAAATTTAGCCTTTGTCAAGAAGAGGTAAGCATATTTCTTAAATTGTCAATATTCATGTTAAACTTACATTTTTACTTGAAAACTTTTAAGTAAAAACTTTTAACTTTGAGAATATGGTTTTGCTTCTAAGTTTCTGCTTAGTTTTCTTTAAAAATACAGCCCCTCGTAGCTATAGTATGTTACAATTATGTAGCACTTTTTTCTTTTAAAAATATATTCACATCTCATCTCATTTGATATTGGTAATTACCCTTTGAAGCAGGTAGTATGGATATTATTATTCTGGTCATATAGATGAGAAAGCAAAGCCCCAAATATTAAGTGACTTAACCAAGATAGTAAGCCAGTAACTGAATGGAACTTGGATCCAGACCTTCTAGTTCTGCATTCTTCCCACAACTTTTCCCTGGAGGAACTGGAATGATCTCATCACCTCCTCTTACTACAGTTTGTCTACCACTTTTACACTTTGCAGTGAATGACTACAGTTAATAAACATTTCATTGTGGCTTCTTCATCCTACTTGCCAATGGTTTTGTTTCTTTTTGTCTTCTTGTTTTCATGTTTCTTATTCTTTTGAGATTTTTATACCATTTATTTGTTTTGATAGTTGAATGTTTTGGATTTTAATTAAAAATAATTCTACAGTGTTATAATCAAACACACTGGTTTCTGAAAATCAGGAGGTTTGAGTTTTATACAAATTTTGCTAATAAAATTGAGAGGTATAGGTCAAAATGTCTGGTAATCATTGGTTTAATGCTGTCTTGGACTGCAGAGTGTCCTAGAGTGAATTTGACTTTGTCCTTTTCCCGTATCGTTTTACCAGTGACTTGGATAAAGGCATAGATGGTGTGCTTGACACATTTGTAGATGACACAAAGATGAGGACACGCCAAATGACAGGATCCAAGAAGATTTCACCATGCCAGAACAGGAAGATAAATTGAATAAGATGAATTAGTACAGATAAATGGAAAGTCTTTCACTTAGTTACAAAAAAAAATCAACTTCCCAAGTGAGGAATGGTGTTTAGCATGGGTAGACAGCAGTTCCTTGGAAAATCTGTGAGGGTTTCAGTGGGCTGTATACTTCATGCCACTTAGCAGTACAAGTACAACATAGCAGCTGAAACAGAAACAGCTCCTAGGATCTGAGCTCCCTGAAGAGAGGCGCAGTAAGGCTGTCATCCTCCTGTTACATACTCCCTGGTCAGACTGTATCTAGAACATGATATTCTTCCCTGGGATCCACGTTTTAGAAAGGATATTGAGAAGCTGAAGAGGATCTAGAGAAGCATGACCAGAATGGTGAGGGTCTTAGAGACCACCTCATATTAGGCCCTGAGGCAGTGCCAGGATAGAGCGCTGGACCTGTGTCAGGAAAGCCTGAGTTCTAATTTGGTCTTACGAACTTACCAGGTGTGTGACCCTGGACAAATCACTTAATCTTTGTCTCGGTTTTCTTCTTTGTAAAATGGGAATTATAACTGAATCTCCGAGGGTTGTTGTTAGGTTAAAACAAGATGATATTTGTAAAGCACTTGTCACACGTTAAAGCATTATATAAATACTAGGAAAAATGAGGAAATAGGAATGCTTAGCTTAGAGAAGACTTTGAAAAGAAATGTGATTTCTTCAAATATTTGAAGGGCTGTCATGTTGAAGTATTAGACTTGTTTGTTGGCCCTAGCAGATAGAATTAGGAGCACTGGGGAGAAGTTGTAGAGAGACAAATTTAGACATGATATGAGGAATAACTTCCTAATAACTACAATTTCAAAAAAAATGGAATGATGAATTTTCCTTCCCTGAGGTCTTTAGGTAAAAGCTTTGATGGCTACTTACTGAGAATGTTTAGAGAAGGGATTCTTACATAGCTGTGGGTTAGACTACTAAAATTCTATTATTTTGAATCTTGGCCCCACTACTTGCTACCTTGGGTAAGTCACAACCTTTCTGAGCCTCTTTTCTTCAAAATTGGCATATTAATACTTTCCTATAGGGTTGTTGTAAAGATCAAGTAAGATCCATGTATGTTAAGCACTTTGTAAATGGTAAAGTGAAATATGAATGTTTTTATATATGTTATTGTTGCATTGTCAGCGTGACAATATATACATTCTATATTGTCGTAAAAAAATATTAGGGATAGGCATTAGACCTGTAATTTCATGATAAAATGTGATTGTCAGATCAATGACGATCTCTTCAAACTTGAGATAGATGGACACTAACAGCATATTTTTGTATGTGACTTCTACTTTTTGATGGTCTTGCTCTTAGGATTATATTCTTCCCTATGATTATTAGGAAATGACACTAAGATTTGGAGTCTCAGGTCTCTTTGAGACACAGACTTCGATAAGTTTTGCTAGGGAATTATAAAGGACATAATGTGTTGTCATTTGCACACACTTGATTTCACCTTTACCCACAAATTTCTACTTCCTAATTAGGAACTCTGACGTTGCTTTATCTGACCATAACCACCTATTATTTTATTTCTCTCTTCCCTCATTGAGTTCCCCCATCCCTTGGTACTTTCTCAGGTCTAACTGGACTTTCCTTCCTTTCCAGTTCCATCCCTTTAGCTATTTCACCTCTACATTCCTCTCTGATCTCAAATCTCAAAGTTACCATCGATCCCTTAAATGTCCAATCTGATGGTCTTTTCTCAGTCTTTGTCCTTGGCCTCTCTGCTGCATTTGATACTGATCATCACTATCTGTTCTAGGATACTTTGTCTTCTCTTGGTTTATGACACTCCCCTCTGCTGGTCCTCCTACCTTTGTGACCACTCCTCATTCTCCTTTGCTGGTTCATCATCCGTATAATTCTCCTTAACTGTGGGTGTTCTTCAATATCGTCCTACACTATCTTATCTTGGTGGCTCCTCTGTTCCAGTGGTTTTAATTTTCATTTTCACGTAGATAACTCAAAGATCTTCAACCTCACTTTTTCCCTGAGCTTTCGTCTCCCATCACAGTTGTATTTTGGACATTTCAGACTGGATGTACCAGAGACATTTTTAAACTTAGCATGTCAAAAATTGAACTCATCTTTCCTTCCAAATTCATCCATCTGCTATGTGTCTCTATTTTTCTTTTTAAAAAATTTATTTATTTTTCGTTTTCAGCATTCACTTCCACAAGATTTTGAATTCCAAATTTTCTCCCCTCCCACTGGTGTGCATTCTGATTACCCCTTCCCCCAGTCTGCCCTCCCTTCTATCACAACCCCCTGCCTTTATTCCCTTCCCCTTATTTTCTTGTAGGGCAAGATAGATTTCTCTACCCCATTGCCTGTATATCTTATTTCCCAGTTGCATGTAAAAACCATTTTTAATGTTTATTTTTCGAACCCTAAATGTGCAGGTGCTTTTCTTTCAACCAGGTCCCATAGAGGTTTCCCACTGACTTTCTATGCTGTTCTCAGCATTTGTGAGTTGAGAAGTCTGGAAATCTCCACAGCTGCCAGTGATTCAGTCCCCATAGGCGTGCTCAGGCCCTGTCTGAGGCCCCCCCACAGCCCACACCCACACTGCCTTGCATGATGCTCCCAGCACAGTGCAATATACCCTTTCTGTTGGTCTTTCAAGTTGTTTTGAGCTGGAAATGTGTTTCACTCTGTCATTTTGTGGGTTCTGTAGCTCTAGAATTTGCTGAGTCATTTTTTACCAGTATTTGGAGGAGTTTGGGGGCAAGCTCAAGCAAGTCCCTACTTTTATTCTGCCACCTTGACTCTGCCCCCTCTATACTTCTCTGTTTCTGATAGCACCACCCTCCCAATTTCCCAACCTTCAATTTCTCCCTGTTTCTCACCTCTCATATCTAGTCAGTTGCCAAATCTTGCCATTTCTATCTCCATAACATCTTTCACAAACAAGCCTTCTCTCTATGCATGTGTTTACCATCTTAGTTCAGGCCCTCATCATCTCTCATCCAGATTGATGTAAAAGCTTCCTAATTAGCCTCTTGTCTCACTTCAGTCCATCCTACAAACTCCTACCCTTAAATGTAGATCTGATCTTATGACTCTCCTGATTCAATGTAAGTAGTAGTATATTGTCTCTAGAATAAAATATAAATGTCTCTGCTCACCTTTTAAAGCCCTTTATAACTTGATTCCCACATCCCATTTCCTTTCTCATTGGAGACTCAAAACTCCTGCCTTCTGGGATCCTGACAAACTCTGATCCTTTCAAACTCTGCTATCCGGTTTCTCACGTGTAATGTTCCAGCTCCTATCACTGTACTGACAGCCCCTCATGCCTGAAATGTGCTTTTTCTCCTTACCTACATCTTAGAGCATCCCTTTCTTCCTTCAAGGCCCAGCTCAAGCACTGCCTTCTACATGGAGCCTTTCTTGAATACTCTCAACTGCTAATACCTTCCCTCTCAAACTACCTTTTTTTGTTTAACTACTTTGTATTTATTCTCTTTTATATTTATTCTGAATATTCTTATAGTTCTTTGTGAGCTGACATTGTTTGATGCTTTATATTTGTATATGTGTATATTTGTATTTAGCACAGTGCTTGGCACATAATAGGTACATTTATAAAAATGTTTGTTGATTGATTTGCCAGTAAAAATTCATAGATGGGTTTGCCATTATTTCTGTTTCTCTTTGGCCTAGAAGAGGGAATTGAAGAAAATGTAATCAAATTTATATGTCTGTAAAGTAACTTCTCCTAGGTTTCACCAGTCTGCAATCAGGGTATATTTTCCCAGCTTATTGTATAGTCACCAAAGCCCCTGACATAGTCTGTTGTTTGATTGCAGTATAAAAATCTGGAATCATCTTTAAAGGATGGAACCTTTGAGAGAGAGTCATCAGAAGCACCCAATCTGGAGGTAAGAACTTAAGGACAAGGTAAAGTCATCAAGTGATTTAAGGAAACTGGAAAAGGGTCTTATTTTTTAAAAATTAATAACATTAAAGTGAAGGAAAGACCATCCTTTAGAGAAGATAGACAGACTTTTCTTCAGTAAGAAAAGAAGTATTAATTTTACAATGTGGATGACCAATTAGAACTTCCTCAGAAACAAAACACACACATGCACACAAATATATATATATATATATATATATATATGTGTGTGTGTGTGTGTGTGTATATGTATACACACACTCAATATATATGTTTTAGAGAGGAAATGGGACACAAGGAAGAAGCTGAAAACATTTTGGAGATAGGAACCTTCATCTGAGAACTTGTTTGTAAAGGTATTTGTGTCACTTTTTGGCCTTTTGGCTTTCCCCATTGACCAGACCTTATTCTGCAGTAGAACATACCGTAGCCTAGGGGGCCACCTTTCCAGTCCAGCAGTCCACTGTGCTTGCTTTCTTTTTGCAGAGTAGAGTACCTGGCATCACAAAGGAGAGATGTCATTTTCAAAAGGGGGAATAGGTGACAGCAGTGAGTTATTACTTATTTGCCAGCTCTTCCACTGTCACTTCATATTCAAGTTCCTTGGAGTAAGTTAGACTTGGAAAAAAGTTTCGTATCTAAATGTTTTAGGAAAGTACTTTTAAATTCAGCCAAGCAGAGAGAGTCTGGGTATTGTGTTTCTGATGTTTGGATGGACATGCATAAGATAAATATTGGGAAAGGAAGGAGTCCTTTGTTTCTTCTAAACTAACAGATGGAAATAGGTCATTTCTTTTTCCTTATAACCTGTAGACTTTTTCAGCTCTCCTGTAGTAGTTTCCAGCCTACTGTGTTAACATCAAAAGATTCTCAGTGATTTGGGTTTAGCATTGGATTTATAGCTACAGGACTTGAATTTGAAACCTATTTTTTCTTCTTACTTCAGCTTTTGGGGTTTCGATTTCCATATCTGCAAACTGAGGGGGTAGATTAGATAATCTGAGGTCCCTTCCAACTTCCAATCCTATAATCCTTGCTGTGTTTGTGATTTAAAAAATTGCAATATGAATTCCATATAAAAATGTGCAGGAATTTAGATGAATTATCACTTGTTGAAAACTTTAGTTATTTCTTAATTTTATTTTAACAACTGAAGAAATACTATGCAATTTCTATGCATAAAATGCTGTAATATGGGCCTGGGATACAAAGATGAAAAACTATGGAATCTCTACCCTTCTAAAGTATATGTATAGATGGATAAGTGTAAGAAGACATAGAATATCATGGAGCGAAGAAGAGAAGACAGAAAATACTGGGACATCTGAGCAAGAATTACACGACTTACAGTTGGAAAGGACAGTTGAGACTAACACCCTCATTTTATAGGATGCATGAGCGGGATAGGGACTCTGAAAATCTGGAGTCAGACTGTAGAGGGCTTTAAAGGCTGGGTGAGGAATTTGTATTTTATTTTGTAGGCAGTAGGGAGACCCAGGAAGTTTTGAGTAGAGGAGTGACCCACTGTATTTGTATAGTAGGAAGAATATTTTGCCAGCTGAGTAAAGGATTTAGAAAGGAGAGAAACTCAAAACAGGGAAAGTGGTCAGGAGGCTATACTAGTAGGCTAGAGGAGGGTAATGGGGCAATCAAGAGTTTTTGGGTGACCTGGGAGAGAATGATTTTAGTATAATTGTGGAATGGAAAGGAATTGAGGAATGATTGGGGCATTGAGTATAGACTTTTTTCAGGAGTTCTGGTAGGGATATTTCATATTGAGGGTATAATAGGACCTAGAAAGGGTGTGTGGTTTTTTTGTTTTGTTTAGTTTGCTTTTTAGCTTTTTAAAGATAGCAGTGACTTGAATATGTTTATAGGTAGCGAGGAAGGAATTATTTTTTTAATAAATTTATTTATTTTTTAGTTTTTAATATTCACTTCCACAAGATTTTGAGTTACAAATTTTCTCCCCATCTTTCCCCTATCCCCCACCCCAAGATAGCAAGCGTACTTAATACCCCTTCCTCCATTCTGTTCTCTCTTGTGTCCTCCGCCATCCCTCTGGGCCTTAATTGTAGGGCAAGATGGATTTCTATGCCCCATTGCCTGTATGTCTTATTTCCCAGTTGCATGTAAAAAAACAATTTTTTTTGGAAGAGTAATTGCAGTTAAGTGACTTGCCCAAGGTCACACAGCTAGTTTTGTGTTAAGTGTCTGAAATAAGATTTGAACTCAGGTCCTCCTGACTCCAGGGCCGGTGCTCTATTCACTGCACCTCCTAGCCACTCCTTAAAAAGTAATTTTTAACATTTGTTTTTAAAACTTTAATTTCTAGCTTTAATTTAAAACTTTAATTTCTAACTTTAATTTAAAACTTTAATTTAATTGTTTTCCTTCTTCCCTCCTCACCCACCCCCACTGGGAAGACAAGCAGTTCAACATAGGTTGTACATGTGGAGTTATGCAAAGCATTTCCATGTGAAAGACTAACTATATTTCCCTCCATCCTATCCTGCCCCCCACTTACTCTATTTTCTCCTTTGACTCTGTCCCTTTTTAAAAGTGTTTGCTTAACTACCCTCTCCCCGAGTCTGCCCTTCCTTTTATCATTCCCCCTCTTATCCCTTTCTCCCCTACTTTCGAGGGAGGAATTTTTGAGAGGAAAAGCCTGAAGATAAGAGATATAATGAACAGTAGAATCCACTTTTTTTTAATTGATTTGTTTATTTACTTTTAGTTTAGAACATTCAGTTTCACAGTCCGTTGAGTTTCAAATTTTCTACCTCCCTTCTCTTCACCCCCTTCCCCGTCATGGCGGCATGCACATAGGATCTACAAATATCTTCACATTAATCATTAGTCAGGTTGTAAAGAAGGATTATAACTGATGGAATGCTTAGTGGGAAAGAGGAAACAAAACAAAACAAGAAAAAGAAACAGAGCAGGTAGTTTGTTTCACTCTGCATTCAGTAGAGGCCACTTCTTGAGTAGAAAGGAGGGTCACCACCGAGACCCGAAGCAAAGGAGAAGTGAATAAGTTGAGAAAATTTGAAGGGTGGAGAATGGGAGATTAGGGAACAAGAGAACAGGGTTTCAATCTGTTTAAGAAAGGAGGAGGGGGGTGGCTGGGGGGTGGCTAGGTGGCGCAGTGCTGGCCTCGGAGTTGGGATGACCCGAAATCGAATCCAGCCTCAGAAAATGAGCACCCACACATAAATAATGACTGGCCGTGTAAACTTGAGCAAGTTACTTAACCCCAATTGCTTATAAAAAAAAAGAAAAAGAAAAAAAAGAAAGGAGGAGGAAAAATCATCTGCCAAGAGAGTTTGGATTGGAGGTGGTGTAGTGGCCTTTGTTTAGGAAGTTTAAAATAAGCTTCTGTCAAGATTATGATTGGGACTCAGATGAATAAAGGGATTCTTCTGCATTGGTGAGATCTCACATGAGATTTGATTTTGTGATTTTATATTGAATTCAGTCAACAAAGTTTTCTTAGTTCTTTAAGATGGGCTTGGCCTGGCAATCAGTGAAAGAGAAGGTAGATCAAATAGATGATAGGGGTGACCCAAGATTGAGAATTAGCAGGGCATAATGACAAGGTGTCAAGTGATTGTGAAATTGAAAATGACACATGTTAGGATTCATACTGTAAATGGAAGGAAATTAAGGCAGGATGATGGATGAGGAAAACAGAGAGGGATCGATAGGCCAGAAATAAAGAAACAAGAGCATGCTTAGGAATAAGGCTGTGGGAGAGATTGTCACTAAAGAAGAATTTCAGTTTCAGAGCTTCATTTTCTTGATTGATTATCTATTTTTGGTTATCTTTTTTCTATTTCTTGATTATCTCTTCTCACCCACTCTGCTACATGGTATTAGTTGTTCTATTAATATTTTGAGCAATTAGAGAGACAGTTTTTATAGGTGAACAAGAAGTTGACTCAGCATCATAATTTATGGGCCAAATAGAGCTACTTTGGGAGATGTTGGGTTTATAGACTCTAATCATTGTATAATAGTTAAATAATTATTTTCATTTTGAGCTGAATATTATAGGGAATCTTTAAGTTTTAGTATTTTTATGCTAATTTTTTTGCCATTCATGAGCATCAGTAATAATGGTTAAATGTAGATTTAGCCATCTTATGAAAAAAGCCAGCCCTTTTCTAATTTCTAATTCTAATTATTAACATTCTTGATGAAAAAATTTTCAGATAAAATACAACTTTATAGTAACTGAAGATTTAGCATATAAAAAGAAACCAACATAATACTATTGTTTTTATTTCAAAGTAATATGGAGAAAATAGGAAAGCTTTATATAAACAAGTTTCCTTTTATATTTTTAACTAGAATTAAAATGTTTATTTGTTTTGTTTTTATTTTGGCATCCATTAAATTATTTTTCATTTTATCTTTTTTGGTGGGGGGGACAAGTTGTTTGAAGGATCACAAATATTAGAGGTATGTTTATTTCATCATTTGTAAATCAGTTGTAATAATGTTGATGATATTAAATACCTATTGATGATATTAAATAATAAAAGGTAATAGAAACTTTCAGTTTTTTACCTTATGTAGAGCAGGATTGCCTTTAAAAGTGTTTTGAAGTGCACCTATAATTTTCTGATTGATGTGTCCATTTTTTATTTGATTGTCATTTTTAAATGAATGTCCTCATTTTTTCATATTGTTTTGGAAGAGAGTATTATTTAATCAGAGCTTAATAGTGTTATTAATCATAGCAAATAAGCCGATTTAAATTATTGATACACATGCAGAAATTTTAATATAGATATATGAGATTAACCTTAACCAAAAATGCTTAATGTTACTTTGCAAAATTGACGATTTTTTTAGGCTGCATATGAGAAGCTGAACAGAACAAACTCTGTACTTAAGGATGAAATACATTCTCTAGAAACACACTTGAAAGAGGAGAAATCTAGACGATCAAAACATGATAAGTTGGTAAGACTTTTATATATGGAAAAATGAACAGAGAGAGACGCTGTGGGGTTGACTTACATTTTGTAGATTTTAAAAATATGTTGTAAGAACCAGGTTGCAGTTACCCTAAATGCTCACATATACAGTAGGCAGCTTTTACTGTACAAAGAGCAAAGATGAAAATGGATCAAGTTTCTGATTTTTGGTTTTCTTCTTTTTTATTCTTCCTTGGTGTTTGGTTTAGGAAACGGTTTGTGAGTGACTGCTTCACGAACTTTTGAAATTATGACCTTTTATTAGATAGCATGGATCAGTTGTAATTTGGTAAAATATTAAGGTTTAGACAAAAGATATTATTTTAAATGCTACTTTGATGTTTACTATTTATGTTAACTGCTAAAGCTAAAAGTAGTAAAATAGTTATGTGATAAATAAAGTAGTTACAAAATAGTTACATTTTTTGTGCAGCTCTTAATTATAAAGTAAAACTATCTTGGTGATAAATATATAATCAGGTTTTTTTAACAGATGTTTCTAACAGTAAATAGAAGCACTTATAATAAAAAAGCACTTAATTATTAACACTATCTTTCTAGATGACTGACATTAAAAAACGGATACAGTCATTTGAAGATGAATCAAAATCTATCAAATCACAAGTAGCTGAAGTAAGTTGAATTGGGTAATCATTTTGACAGATAATTTAATTTAATGTAAATTTAATGTAGCATTTTAAAAGTATCATTAAGAACAAAATATAGAAACATAGAATTTTAGAGCAAGTGACAGAACTGGGCCTAGAATCCAGATCTTCTGAACTGTGCAGATGTTCTGATAGGGATGATGAAGTTTGAGAAATCGTTGTGGGGTACATAAAAATGTTAAATAACTTGGGAACTTTTGGTAGAGGCTCAAGTATACCACCAAATGAGCCACTGTCCCTAGATTCTCAAGGGTGTCTCTACTCTTAACTTCCAAACTTCTATTAACTGTTGATCTTGTTGCTTTTTCTGTAATTGTTTATATATATTTATCTTTGCTTTACCCTGTGACATGGGGCCATCTCCAGTTGTCCTGATCTGTCTTGCTCTGCTACTGGACCCAGATGGCTCAAGAGGAGAGAGTGAGGCTGGTGACTTTGCACAGCCCTCCCTCACTTAAATCCAATTCACTTGCAAGTCATGGCATCACCTTTCTGATGTCATGGTCCTTTTTGAGTATGAAGAACAAAAAACAATCTTTTACCTTACATAGAGCAGGATTGCCTTTGAAAGTGTTTTAAAGTGCCCCACTAGAGACCCATCTGGCTAGTTCCAGTTGGGCATTGCAGCTTCTTCTTTCCTTCCTTCCCTCCTTCCTCCTTCCCTTTCTCCTCTCCCTCTGTCCATATAGGGTATCATAGTCTTACCTGTGGGTGCTTTGCCTAAAGGAATATAAATTTTGATTGCTGAATCTTCCCAAGTTATCTTGTGGTTTACTGTCTAGATTTCTTTCTTAAGGACCATGCCTTAAAACCAAATTCTGGGTGGCTAGGTGGTGCAGTTGAATAGAGCACCGGCCCTGGATTCAGGAGGACCTGAGTTCAAATGTGGCCTCAGACACTTAACACAAAAACTAGCCATGTGACCTTGGGCAAGACACTTAACCCCAATTGCCCTCCAAAAAGCAAAAACAAAACAGAACAAAAAAAACCCACCAGATCCTGCTGGCTCTCATTAATTATCCAACAATAGGTCTAAGCCCAAGGCTCACTTGTTCATTGTTTGGGCCCTGATGGCTCAGGGTGAGTGTAGATAGCATTTGTTTCTGTTTTGGCCAGAAACCCTGAAGGTCTTTCCCTCCCAGATTGATTTGTTTTTTGACTAGGTAAAAGAGACCATTCTTGGCCTCATTTCTTACTTAGCCTTAATCACTGAATGGGCATTGCCTCAGTCAAACTGAGACCTGGGAAAGACCTTAGCTTAAAAAGGTCAAGGTCTCCCATCACATCCAGGGCCATCTCCAGTTGTCCTGATTTATATCTTACCACTGGACCCAGATGGCTCTGGAGGAGAGAGTGAGGCTGGTGACTTTGCACAGCCCTCCTTCACTTAAATCCAATTCACTTGCACATCATGGCATCACCTTCCTGATATCATTGGTCCTCTTCGAGAATGAAGGACAAACAACAATAATTCTGTGACATGCTATTAAATCTTTCTGTAAAAATCATCTAATATGGGCATTGAAGTAGTAAGCCTTGTACGAGGGGCCCATCTTTGTATCCTGAATTCCTGGAACCCAGTGTGCCCCCAGCCCACTCTTATCTGGCCTGGCTGAAGTAGGAAGCCTTGTAAACCCTGAAATCCTCCATTCAGTTATTGAACAACCTGCTTTATCTAAGAGTGCCCCCAGCCCACTCTTATCTGGCCTGGCTGAAGTAGTAAGTCTTGTAAACCCTGAAATCCTCCATTCAGTTATTGAACAACCTGCTTTATCTAAGAGTGCCCCCGCCCCATATCCTGCCTGACCAGTATGCCGCATTATTGTTACTCCTGATACGATGGTGGTCTTTGACTATTTAAACTGTGTGTCTACTGGGGTTAGAGGCAGCTCCTGGGACTCTATCCCTAGGACTGTCGCTGGCCAGCTAAAAAACGCTTCCTGAATTTGATTACTGATGGTCTTGGCCTGTTGATTTTGTCCAAGTGTCCATTTCAGGCATAACTGACCTGTTTCTCTATACCTGTACCAATGAAATCTTCCTCTGATTTCTCTAGCTGAAAGTTTGAGGAGGCAGCCTATGGATTCTTTCTATTTAACTTGGCTTCTGATTCGAATAGATCTGTGTAGCTTTCATTCAACATTTCTTGAAATATGGTATCCAGTCTTTTTTTAGGGATAGGGAAAGTCATGGATTTCAGTCCAATAATTTTTAAATACTCTCCCTCTGACCTGGTTTCTGGATTAGTTGTTTTGGTTAGGATGTAGCTTAGATTTTTTCCCCCTTCGTCTTTTGATTTTGTTATAATGTATCTTGTTTCAGTGGGAATCATTTCTTTCTGTTCGATCCATTCTAATATTCAGGGAATCTGGTATTTGGGTAAGGCTTAGGACCCCCTGTAGGCATTTCTTTTCCCTAGGGCTGACTTTCATTTCATTTATCATTTCCTTTTTGGTCTCTTACTTCATTTTTTCCAGGAATTCTTGTAGTCCTTATGACTAAAGCTGGTGTTCTGTTTCGTTTTGTTTTTAAGTCTGAGACTTGTAGTCATTGTGTAATTATTTCTTTCCTCATTTCTTGATCTTCTTCTGTTTACCCTTTTTACCCTGTGTATCAGTTTGCCAGACTTTACTTGGGTGGGGCCCTGTTTGGTTTTAACCTTTGTTGTCTAGGTTTTTGCCTCTGGCTTTCATTTCCATTGACTGGCATCTTTGCCTAGGATGCTGGCAGATTTCATGTCCACTTTTATCTTCTTGGTACAGAGAGTTTTTGGATCTGCATCAGAGGACTTTGTAGTGCTGCAGTCTGATGGACCTTTTCCATATTCATATCTGTATTCATAGGTTTCTGTCTCCTTTTAAAAATCTGGGCTTACAACAGTTTCTCTTCAGATTTCTTGATCTTTATTCATTCTGGTGCTCTTTTTTCCCCCTATACTCCAGTCCTTGTGTGAAAACTGGGCTGTTCTGCTGTTTTTCACTCAGCCACCTCAGCTGGAAGTCACATGAGTTTAAATAATAGGTTCTGCCACTCTCCTGCTTGTGTGAGCAGGCCACATCACCTCTCAGGTCCCCAGTGTCCTTATCTGTTCATAATGAAGGGACTGGCTTAGATGGCTTCTCATCTCACCAACATTAAATCTATAGGTCTTTTTCTCATATTACTCTGTAATCTTTTGATTCTATAATGTTTGTTTTATTTATTCACAGTTACTGATTCAACATTTTCTATTTTGTTTAGGCCAAAACAACCCTAAAAGTATTTCAGCTGAATGAAGAGCGACTTAAAACATCAATAGAAGATGCATTGCAAATAAATTCTGATCTTCAGAAAAACCAAAAACAGGTTTGTACAGTTTAACTATGCACTGATTTAAGAGCATTCAAATTCCAAATATCCCATCCATGTGAGTGACTGATTCAGGCTTGTGCAATGGCTGATGATGGGTTGGTTCTACATGGTAATGTTACATTTTTTATAGTCACTATATTTCCTTTTCTGTGTCTGTTCTATGTTCCCAATAAGTAGAGCATGAGTGTGACAATATAGAACCTTCTGTATCTTTTTGTTGAAAATAAGCAAGGTTCACCCTCAGTAACACTTTCAAAGGGAGGTGAAGACTTTTGTTGTGTAGTCAGTTTCACTTTTATATGCTCTTTCCCACCCTGGTGACCTTCATCCCTTAGAAATAAAAGTAACCTAGATCATAGTAATCTACTATTAATCTAGTAACAGGCTCTCGCTGATAGGCATCTACATCCATCGGAGATCCTGAGCTTCAGAACAGAAACAGTATTAGAGGGTCTGTGCTTCTACAGACTTAGTCATCAGGTGCCAAATTCTTACCCTTTCTGTGGGGTATCTTTTATGTGTGCCTAATTATCATAGATGAAGCTGTTCATTCTTCTTATGAGTGCTGTTTCTTCTATGCAGTTCCTACACCCCAGTCTCCTCAGTGTTAGGAGTGGTAGGCTTTGGCAGCTGAAGTTTCCATCCTTGCATAGGCACTGTACCCAGTAATGCCTTAGAGTTACAGAACTATAAGATGTGGGTACCTCATCAGTGGACCCTTTTCCCATCTTGGGACAGGAACTTCTCCTTTCTGCTCCCCTTATCCCTATAATTCAGAGCTGAAATCTGCTGAGGTGAAAATCCATTTTATCTGCTACCTGATTCTCCTCCCTGACCTGTTTAGTCCATCCCTTCTACAACCCACCTGTTATTACATTGTGCCCTATGGAATTTTACCTTCATTGTTAATAAACTCCTTTTCTGCCATTCATGGAACTATGGACAGCTTTTCAATATAAATGACTGTTTTACTCCTGCCACCAGTACACTGAGGAATGAGAGCAGTTCTCCTGCTCCTTTCTCTCCGTCGCCAGTTCCAGGTGCCCTCTCTCCTGCCATTGTTTGAAAGTGCTTCCTAGATGTGTTGGTGCCATCCCGATCCTTATTGTTGTGATATATTTATCTCCAAGTCTACTCTTCTCTAGGAATTCCGTGCCTGACTCACAGTCTTCCTCTCCACTCTCATACTTAAGGATTTCAGAATACAAAGTTATTTCCCCTCAAGCATCTTGGCCTTCTGGTTCATCAGCATCTTCATCTTCATTAACCCCCAGCCCTCTGTTCTTTCCTGCTCTAACTTTTTTTTTTTAAAGCAGTTGGGGTAAAGTAACTTGCTTAAGGTCACATGGCCAGTCATTATTTATGTCTGGGTGCTTATTTTCTGAGGCCGGGACCGATCCGGGTCCTCCTGACTCCGGGGCTGGTGCTTTTACTCACTGTGCCACCTAGCTGGCCCCCTTCTCTAACTCTTAAAACTCTTTGATGTTGTCCCCACTCTATCCACAGTCAACCAAGAAAATAGGAATTTTTTTGCTTTTTTTGGAAGGGAGAAGGTAGGGTGGTTGGGGTTAAGTGACTTTCCTAAAATCACGTGGCTAGTTTTTTTGTGTTGTGTCTGAGGCTGGATTTGAACTCAGGTCCTCCTGACTCTGGGACCGGTGCTCTACTCACTGCGCCACCGAGCCACCTAGCCACCCCCAAAATACGAATTTTTCAAGTACCTACCTACTTTGTGCCATGCACTATGTGAGACTCTGGAGACATAATTACAAAGAACAAAATAATACCTACTTACAAGAAGTTTAAATTGTAATGGGGGAGCCAATAAGTACATGTGAAACTGCATATAGTATAAATATGAAGTGAAGAAATACAAAGTAGGAGATAGTTTGAGGATGGCACTCATCATTTTGGGGAATCGGGAAAGGTTTCATGTAAAAGATGGTCTTAAAGAAAGAGGGGGCAATATGACACATTGGTGAGGAGGGAATTTATTCTAAGCATGTGCAATGGCTAGTACGAAGGAGCTGGTGTATCTGGTGTCGTGAGGAGAAGAGGTCCCTATTCCACTTCTAGAGTTGCAATCTGATGTCACCAGGTGCTATAAGCGTCTCAGACTCAGCATCTTCAAAACAGAACTCATTTCTTTTCCCACAAAATCTGCCTTTTTTCAGTTTCTGTCAAGGGTAGTCCTGTTCTTCCCAATGTCACAATCTTCAGTTCCTATGTCCAGTCAGTTCTCAGCTCTTCCCAACATCTCTCACACCTGTGCTCTCTGCTTCAGTAGCTCAGGCCTTCATAACTTCATACCTGGACAATAGCAGTCACCTTCTAATTGGACTCTCTGCCTCCATTATCTCCCCCTTTTAATCCACCCTTCACAGCTGCCTAGAAAACATAGGTCTGACTCTATTTTTCCCCTACTCAAGCTCTAGTGGCTCTGTTACCTCTGATCAATTACAAGCTCCTCTTTTTATTTAAAGGCTTTCCTAGTTAAGCTTCAGCTTGACTCCCCTCCACCTACATTATGATCCAGTCATATTAGCCTACCTGCAACTGTCAAATGCATGTGGGGAGCCAACCTTTGTACCAGCTGTCCTTTAGGCCTGGAATATGCGCACCTCCCATCTCCATCCCTGGCTCTTAGAACACCTGACTTCCTTTAAATCTGAGCCCAGGTACTACCTCCCATGTGAGTCCTTTTTCTATCCCACAGCTGCTAGTTTCCTGCCTCCTACCTCCTAAATTACAGTGTATTTACTTTTTATCTCTGTTTCCTCTAATAAAATATATCCTTCTTGAGGGTAGAGACTTGCATTTCATCACAGTCCCTGGCACACAGTAAGGGCTTAATAAATGTATCTTGATTGATTGATTCCAGTAAATAGCCTCCAAGATGTGTGAAAGGTGTCACTGTATTGTCTGTGCTTCTTAAGAAGTTATCCTCATCTTGGCATATTTTTGTGCTTCTATCCCAGCGTGCAAAGTACACTTAGATGTCTAAAAGTCAAGTGTAGCATGTCCAGAACAGAGATTATTATCTTCATCCCTCAAATTTAGTCCTTCTCCAGACTTCTATTTCTTTTGAGGACAGCAGTTTTACAACATTGGAGTCCTGTCTTTAACTCCTTACTTTCATTAAACCCCCCTGTTTAATCACTTGTCAAGTTTGGTCAATTTTACCTTGTCAGAATTTCTTGCACCCATCCATCCTTTCCACTTAGAAGGCTACCACCCTATTGTGGTTCTTGTCATTTCTCACCTGGACTGTGGAAATTGTCTCTTAATTCATCAACCTGCTTTAAGTTTCTCCCTTGTAAAATCCATCCTTGACATAGATGCCAAAGTGCCATTTTTTTAAGCACTGATCTGACTGTACTATTCCCCTTACTCACATAGACTCCAGTGGTTCCTTTTTTTCTTCTAGGATAGAATACAAAGTCATCAGTTTGGCATGTAGAGCCTTTTACAGTATGGTTCTGGATTACCTTTTCAGATTTATTTATAGTCTTCTCCTCCATGCATACTATGTTCTAGCCAAGCTAATCTGCTTTCTGTTCCCTTAACTCAGTATTTCATCTCCTCTCTACTTTTCTTTGTACGGGCTGACCCAGGCCTGCAGTGAATTCCCTTTTGCCCTTGCTTCTTAGAATCTAGGTTTCCTTCAAGCGTCAGTTCCTGTGCCACCTCTTATGGGAAGCTATTATTCTTAGTGATAATTATTGAATATATGCTTATCAGATTTATATGTTACATCTCCCCAGGGAACGTAAGCTCCTTGAGGGCAGAAATTGTATTTTCTTTTATCATTGTGTTCCCATTCTCTAACATAGGACCTTACACATGGCACGTGCTTCGTAAATGTTTCTTGGATTGGAGAATACTTGGGTTCAAAGAGTCTGACCTATCTAAGCATGGCTAAAAGTGGAAAGGTGATAATGTAAACTAGGGATATTTTAGAGAGAATGACTGCCATGTGGCAATGAAATGGAAGTCTAGAGTGAGAGAAGAATGAAGAATCAAAGCCTCTAGATGACTAGAAAGATAGTGGCTGTCTCAACAGAAACAGAATTAGAGATAGAGGCATGTGACTCCCAAAGATCCAACCCCATTTCTTTTCCTTTCATTTTTCTTTCCCCTTTTATTCATTCATTCTTTTTTTTAAAATTCTTTTAAAAAATTTGATTTCTAAAGTCTCTTCTTCTTGTCCTTCCTCTAACCAATAAGAAAGCAAGTAATATGTCAATTACACATATGAAGTCATGCAAAACATTTCCATATTATGTTGCAAAAAAGAATAAAAAAGCAAGAAATATAAATAAAGTGGGGAAAAAAGTATGCTTCTATCTATATGTAAGGTACGTCAGTTCTCTCTCTGGAGGTGGATGGCATTTTTCATTATGGGTCCTTTGGAGTGGTCTTGGATCATCATATTGATCAAAGTAAGTGGTCTTCCACATCTTACAATATTGCTGTTACTGTGTTCAGTGCTCTCCTGGTTCTGCTCACTTCACTCTGCATCAGTTTTCACATCTGATCAGGTCATCTCAGGTTTTCTAAAACTATCCTGTTCACTTTTTATAGTATAATAATATTCTATCACCATTCTGTACCACAACTTGGTCAGCTGTTCCTCAATTGATGGGCCTCCCCTCAATTTCCAATTCTTTGCTACCACAAAAAGATCAACCCCATTTATTATCTCTCTTTTGAGCAGTCATCCTTCTTCTTCTGATAGATATTTCTACTTGGATGCTCTATTATCTCCTTGAAGGATCACAGAACTCTTTAATTTAATACCTCTTCCTCAGGATGGCCCTTTAAATACTTGAAGATGGTTATAAATTTCTCTCCAAGTTTTCTCTTATTTCTGTTCTTTAAACCAATTATCATATGGCATGAATTTGAGACCCTTTATCATTCTATTCTGATTGCCTTCCTGTGGATACTCTCCAGCCTCTTAAATATCCTTATTAAAATGTTGAGTCTAAAACAGTACATAATATTCCATATGTGCTCTGACTGGGGAGTACAGCAGGACTGGTCTAGTCCTGTTCTTGTCCACTATGTCACTTTGCTGCAGCCTAAGAGTACATTAGTCTTTTTGGCTGCCATCTCACACTGTTGGTTTTTATTGACCTTATAATCTGCTAAAACCCCTTAATCTTTTTCAGGTGAACTGAAGTTGATTTTTCTGAATTCATATGTAAGATTTTATATTTATCCTTATGAAATCTTATCTTATTAGTGTTGTCCCAATGTTGAGATCTTTTGAGATCCTATGTCATGTTATTCTATACTTTCCAGTGCACAGGTCATTTTCCTTGGGGTACAAAACAGAAACAAAATAAAATTTGAGCTGTTCTATATTCTCCAGGTCATCAGGTATTGCTGCTTAATCCATCCTGAGTTCCATTTTACTGGTATTCTCCCAATAGCACACCAGTTCTGCTGCACAGAAAATGACAGTTTCCCCTTTCCCTTTGCCTTTTTGGTTTAAAGCCCTATTAATTAGATTTGCATTGCTTCAACTAAATATTTTTTTGACAGTCTTTCATTAGATGTGTTTCATTCATCCTAGTCAGGAATCTATCCACAAGGTCCGCTCTTAGATATGCCATCTTTCGTTCAGCCATTCATGTTCTAGTTCTCCCTTTCTCTTCTGAAGTCCTTGTTTTTCTTAAAACAGCAGTGGCAAAAACGCTATCTGTGCCTCTGATTCTTAGAAAACCCTCCCTTATATCAACCCAAATCTATACCTCTGCTTCTCTCCTAGTTCTGCCCTTGAGTGGTCAAATAGAATAAATCCAATCCTTCTAAATGATGGCCCTGTTGATCCTTCAAGATAGCTCTAAAGTTCTCCTGTTCTTCTTTTCTTCAGGCTAACTCTATAATTTCTTCAAAAGATCCATTATCATTCATATTCTCCATTCTTTTCACTATTTTATTTCCCTTTTTGGGAATGTGCTCTGATGTGGCATCCAGACTAAGAAATGATTTGACTATTTGACTATGATCCAGCTTAAGATATGATTTGACTGGGGCAGAATATTTTTAACTGAAAATATGTGAGGCTGAACTCAATTCTGTATTCATCTTTGTTAATGTTTTCATTCTTGTCCGTTATCTATGTTAAACTTTGAAGTCATCTTGGCTTTTCTTTTATTTCTCTTAGCTGTTCAGATACCAGTTTTGCTTTTTTCTTTCTTTGCTCTTTTTCCAGACATCTGATTCTCATGTTCCAGTAGTCTCCTAATTGTCTTCCCTGTCTCCAATCATTCTATACTGGATACAGCTTAATTATTCTAAAACATAGCTTCATATATATTCCCACCTCAAATACTCTTAGTGACTTTCCATCGCCCACAAAAAGAATAAAACTAATGGTAGGCATAGTCTGATATTGAAGGCCTTCCATAGTCTTTCTCCTGTTGACTTTTCTAGCCTTATCTCTTGGCATTCTGCCATTAACTCTTCACTGCAGCCAAACCAGCCTGCTCATTGCTCTGCCAAAGACCACCATTCACACTCCTACCTTTTTGCTTTTCGTATCTTCTCTCCTTCTAGCTGTGTGACCCCCATAGCCACCACCCATGTTGAACTCCTCATACTTCCATACCTGAAACACAACAGCAAACAGCAGTCTTCTCATTGCTTTCTCTGTCTCTAAGTGGAAAGGAAGGGTCTTTCTACTATGTCCCATCCATTTCTAAAGGCCTAGCTCATCCTCTCTGACTACTCCAGTTTTCTGGTCTCTCCTTTCTTTGGAGAGCACTCACTGTTGGTCTCACTCTTTGCATGGGAGCACCTGAGTGGTTCAGTGTGTAGTGGATTTGGCAATAGAAGTGCCTGAGCTTGAATCCGACTTCAGACCAGCTAGTTGGCCCCTAGCAAGTCACTTATCTTTCACTTTCAGTTTCCTCTTCTGTAAAGTAAGGGGTTTGGGCTGAGTGACTTCTGAAAGCTCCCACTTCTGAGTTTATGATCGTTTACTATGTTGTCATTTATCTTATGACAGATGAATGTCTGATGTAACTTAGAATGTATATCTGTGTCCTGTCTTCCTGATTAGTCTGTAAGCTTCTTAAAGAGAGGGAACATTTAAGAACAAACAAAAAAACCTAGTGTGCATTCCTGTCCCTAGTCAAAGTATAGTAGTAGGTGTCAAATAAATGCTACATTTATTGATTTACTTGTTTACATGTGTAAGTGGAAAATATACTAATTAATTTCTGGGGATTCTAGCTTTTACAAGAAGCTAAAAGATGGTGTGCACAATTGAATGAACTTAATGAACAGAAAAAAATGTTTGAAACTTCTAAAGGAAATATGGATCAAGTTATAAGTAATA
Source organism: Gymnobelideus leadbeateri (assembly GCA_011680675.1). Lineage (NCBI taxonomy): Eukaryota > Metazoa > Chordata > Mammalia > Diprotodontia > Petauridae > Gymnobelideus > Gymnobelideus leadbeateri. Next base: position 234,492 of record WOXC01007222.1, on the reverse strand, counting down.
AAGAAAGTCAGATTAAGGTAAGTCATTTTGGATTTGAGTTTTGGTCACAAGTTTTGATTCAGTTGAATGTTTTACTTTCTTCAGCACTCATTCAACACGGACTTAGTAAGCTGTATAATTGTAAACGTTTCTGATTCTTATTTAAAATTTATTTGTGCAAATTAAATGAAACTTATCTACCATGAGGGTACATATTCATTTTAGCAAGTCAAAAGTGTCATCTGGCTTTCTACCAAGTGAATTTTAGAGTGAGATGCTGCAGTGGAACATTCATCCCATCCCACTGCTAAGCATGTATTCCAGAAATGTCAGAGATAGAGAAGTCCCATATACACCAAAATATTTATAGTGGCACTTTTTGTAGTAGCGAAGAAATGGAAACAAAATAGTTTCTGGTCAAATAGAGAGTGGCTGAAGAAATTGTGGTACATAAACTGGAATATTATTGTGCCATAAGAAATGATAAATTTGAAAAATACAGAGAAGTAGGGGTCTTCTGATCAAGAAGGCATAGTAAAAAAAAAAAAGATGCAGAACAGCTCAATTCTTACATATATACTCCAGAAAAATAAAACAAAAGAGGGCCAGACCAAATCATGCTTAAGAAATAGAGAAAACCTACAACATGTATTTTTATCTAGTTTAGTTCAAGAAAAGAGGACACTAAGCCTAGGCAGAGGAGCTTTTTGAGGTAAGTGCAGAACTGGTATGCCTTTTAATTCCCAGTCTCGTAATATTCCGACCAGAGGCAAGAATTAGAAGGAGAATAAATAGGAAGTACAAAATCTTGCTGAAAAAATAGATTTCCTGAAAATGAGAATGGACCAGACAGAAGTAAGTGATGTCATGCGACAACAAAAAAATGTTAAAATCAAAAGACTGAAAAAATAGAAGAAAAGGCAGATATCTCCTATTAAAAACAACTTACCCAGAAAACAGGTCAAGGTGAGCTAATCTAAGAATTATTAGGCTTCCAGAAAACCATAACCAGGAAAAAGCCTGGGTATCATATTTCAAGGAATCATTTATGAAAACTGTCTAGGCCTGTAATAATCACAGGGAAAAGTAAAAATATAATCCACCAGTTTTCTCTATACACCCTAAAGTGTACAGAGCTAAAAGCTGCCAGAATGAGAGAGGTCAAATGTCAGGGTACCAGAAGGACCATGTAGCCACCACACCGAAGAGCTGGAAAGTTTAGAACATGATATGCCAAAGAGCAAAAGATAGAGCTTCTCCACTAAGAGCTGGTAAAATTGACTTATAATTTCATCAGAGGAAACAATGGATCTTTAATGAAACAGAATTTCCAGACAATCTTGATAAAAGACCAGAACTTCATAGAATCTTTGAAATGCAAAAATACAAACAGAAGTATCAAAAGAACTCTAAAAAGGTTATAGCAGTTGGAAAGAGGAAGTATTTAATTCTAATAGGGGGAACACATATCAATCTAGAACCCCAATGTTTTCAAAGTTCATAGAGGGATTTATTTTTTATTTTTTTGCTTTTCTTTTTTTTTTTTTTGGAGGGCAATTGGGTTTAAGTAACTTGCCCAAGGTCACACGGCTAGGTTTTTTTGTTTGTGTGTGCGTTATCTGAGGCCGGATCCGAACTCAGGTCCTTCTGACTCCAGGCCCGACACTCTACTCACTGCGCCACCTAGCCGCCCCCCCATAGAGGGATTTAAATAAGACGAAAAGAGAGATTGGCATTTTTAAAATATAATCTTAGTGAAGAAAGAAAAGTGAAGGAAAAATAATACTCTAGAGAAAAAAGGGGCAATATTTGCTATTTCAAATAATAGGAGTGTGAGGGAAAAAATGGATAAAGCTCTGGGGGAAGCAGGTGTCAGTTTTGAATTTTGAATTCAATTTTGAATTAGTAAATTTTGAAAATCAAGAGAACAAAATTGAAAGCAAAAACACCATTAAGTAAATAAAACTAGGAGCTGATTAAAAACAAAACCAAAAACTAATAAACAGCTGTTAAGATTTCTTTAGAAAAAGAGAATGGAAAACCAAATTGCCTGCTTCAAAAATGAAAAACAAAAAACCAATTCACAACAAATAAAAGTGAAATAAAAGATAGTATCAGAATTACTCATTTTATGTCTTGTAATACTCTGTCTCATGTTTCATCAGAAATTCTTCCCTTCTCCATAGATCCGACAAATAAATTATTCCTTGCTCTCCTAATTTGTTTAAAAGTTTTTGCACAAACAAAACCAATGCAACCAAGATTAAAAGGAAAGGAGAAAGCTGGGAAGCAGCTTTTACAGCAAGTGTCTCTGATAAAGGCCTCATTTCTCAAACATAGAGAACTGAGTCAAATTTATAAGAAAATAAGTCATTCCCCAACTGATAAATGGTCAGACATCAGTGCAGTAGAATACTGTTGTATTCTATTTGTGGTATAAGAAATGACGTGTAGGATGATTTCAGAAAAACCTGGAAAGACTTCTATGAACTGATACAAAGTGAAGTGAGCAGAACCAGGAGAACATTGTATACAGTGACAGCAGCATTGATGATCAACTATGAATGACATAGCTCTTTTCAGAAATACAGTGATCCAAGACAATTCTAAAGTACTCATGAAAGAATGTATCTATATCCAGAAAGACTAATATGGGGGGGAAAAGAGTGTCAATAATTATTTTGCCCAATTACATGCCATCAAAATGGATTACTTAGATGAAATGATATTTGTATGTGTGTGAGTGTGTATATATATATACATATTTTTTTTTTTACAAAAATGCTCAGATTAATAGAAAAAGTCATTTAAATAACCAAAATTCTGGCGGAAAAAATGAGCCATAAATTAAAAAAACTTGAAGACAAGATAGTTTTTCAAATGAATTCCATCAGACATTCAAAGAACAATTAAAGGCTTAAAAGCTTTTAATTTAAGCTTTAAAAGCTTAAACTGCTTTTAAAAATAGAAAAAGAAAGGGTCCTAATAACCTTCTTCTGTGACCCAAATAAGATCTTGGTCCCTAAAGCAGGGAAAGACAAAGCAGAAAAAGACAATTGTAGACCAATGTCCCTAATGAATATTGGTGCAAAAATATTAGAACAGAGGCTATCTTGATGTATTAAAAATTTTGATTATAATTTGGGGCGGCTAGGAGATGCAGTGAATAGAATACCGGCCTTGGAGTCAGGAGGACCTGTGTTCAAATTTGGCCTCAGACACTTAACACTTACTAGCCATGAGACCTTGGGCAAGTCACTTAACCCCAATTGCCCTGCCCTCACCCTTCCAGAAAGCAAAAAAAAAAAAAAAAATTCTAAATTATGACCAGGTTGAATTTATACTAGGGACATAGGTAAGTTCAATATAAGGAAAATTATATTAATAATAGTAGTAATAATAATATTACAGAAATGAAAAAAATAATAGTAAAATTAATAAATTTTATTAATAAAAATAAATTTTATTAATAAAAATAATAATAGGATCTTATCAGTAAATACTGGAAGAAATTTTTGATATCTATAATTCAATATTCCATCAAAAAATTAGAAATCATAGGAATAAATTAGTTTTTTCCTTAATAGAGTAAGTGATATCTATACAAAATCCACAGTCAATGTTATATGTAATAGAGAAATACTGGAGACCTTTTTAGTATGAACAGAGGTTAGTAAAGGCAAGAATGTCCAATATCACAGCTATTATTTGATATAGAGCTAGAAGTGCAGTGTATAGCAATAAGACAAGAGCTGGAAATTGAGACGATAAACAAGGGGCAAAGAGGAAACAAAACTATTGCTTTTTGCAGATGATATGAAGTTCTTGTTCATGAATCCTAGATTCAATTTGAAATTAATTGAAATAATTGAAAATTTTCAACAAAGTAGCAGGGGGTAAAATAAACCCACATAAAATCTTCAGCTTATCTGTATATTACCAACAAAGGTACACAGAAAAAAAACAGAAATTCTGTTCAAAATAACGGCAGGATATGTGACATATTTGGAGTCTACCTACCTACCAAGACACACATACAACTATATGAATGCAACTATAAAATAGAGACAGACCTAAATTAGTGGATAAATATTAATTCTGGAAAGATCAAGCCAATATAATATGACACTAGTACCTAAACTAGTCATTGCCATATCAATCAAGTACCAAAGGATTACTTTTACAGAAATAAAAAAAATAATTTTAAAGAATTCATCAGGAAGAGCAAAAGACCAGGAATCTTAAGAGAATAATTAAAAAACGTTATGAGGAAGGGAACAAACATTATAAGGAATATAGCAGTACCAGAGAGCAGATACTTTAAAGCTGTAATCATCAAACTATTGGGTCCTAATTTAAAAATAGAAAAAAAAAATCATTGGAATGGGTTACCATTGTAGCATAGTGTTCAGTAACCCCAAAGACCCTGCAATGTGGTAGGAGTTTACTATTGGATAAATACTGCAGGAAAACCTGGAAAGCAGTCTGGCAAGTATTAGGATTAGCCCCAAACCTCTGGCCACTTGGAAAATGAGCTTCAAATGGATACATGACTTAGATAGAAAAGTCATATCATTAGATGAGCAGAGAAGACTCCTTTTGTAGCTATGAGTTGGAGAAGAATTCATAAACAAAGGATAGAGAGAATCACAAGGCAAAGTGGACAGTTTGATTATGTACAGTTAAAAGATTATTCTGCAGATACAACCAATGCAGTTAAAATGAGCAGGAAAACTGTTGCGGGTTTCTCTGATAAAAATCTGATAAATAAGGAACTGATTTAAATGTGTGAGAAGAACCATTACCATCAAAGGATGTGAATAGGCAGTTCTCAAATTTAAGCTCTCAACAGTCAAATGAAAAAAATGCTTTAAATCTGTAATAATTAGAAATACAAATTTAAACAATCCTGAGATTCTATTTCACCCCTATCAGACTGGCAAGATGACAAAAAAGGGAAAATGACTTGTTGAAACAACTCAGGGAAGACAGGTGAATGTTAACTACTGCACTTTTGGTCAGGCCTCTCTGAAGGCAATTTGGAATTGTACTGTAAATGTCAATAGACTGCTGATAGAACTCTCTTTATGTTCTGGGAATATGAAAAGGGTTTTGGGTCGGGGAGGGTGGTATGTGATGAGATAGGAGGCAAGATAGCTGAATGAGATGTAAAACTGAAGTATGATCTGGTTTTTGGGCCAGTGAGTAGAGAAAGTGGGCTAGCTTAGTCACCAGTTAACTGTGTAGGGCCCTGGGGTGGATAGGGCTCCAAAAAAGAGTGGATTAACTTCACAAGGACTGGTGCTTGGATTCAAGTAGATTGGCTATAGAAATCCTGGTCTCAGGTCTCCTGTGGTAGGTGCAGGTCAGTGACAGTAGGCAGATGGGGAGATGGTCAGGGTCATTGGCCAGGATAGGATGTATCTTGGGCCAGCCAGTAGATATGGTAGACTAAGCTGGCTAGTTTGCACACTTTCAGTTACTATTCAGGGGTAGAATCCTAGGACAGGAGCTCCAAAGATGAGTCGGTTAACTTCCTGTGGAAAGCACTGATTCAAGAAGAAAAGGTTATGGAAGTCTGGGTCCCAGTTACATGTAGAGGGGTGCAGGTCCAAGGCAGGAGGAACCTAGGTTAACAGCAACAGGCAGATGCTGAGATGGCATGACTGAGTGGGAATCTCAGCTGAATTAACATGAAGTAATAGTCACCTCCTTAGACTAAATAAATTATTCCAAAATGCTGCTCTTATTAACATTTGGGGAAACTCTTCTTTTGTGCCTGAAGCACATTCTTTTCAATATTTTTCATCCTCTGAGAATGGATTTGAGTTTTAGAAATAGCCAGAAGTAATCTGGAACCAGGTTTCATGATGTAGTTTTGTTTGTTTGTTTGTTTGTTTGTTTGTTTTTGTTTTTTTTATAAAAAAAGCAAAAGTAGGACCAAAAATTGTTGTTGTTCCCTGCAGATAGCACACTATGAATTTTAGAGCATTTTCATAGCGAAATGGCTGATTATTTGCCACAATTGGCTTTTCTTTACATAGGACTTTTTCCAGGAATCTTAAGGAATTTCTATATAATAAAGCCTCCATTAACTAAAGTCAGAGAAATTAGTCAGCATTTTTCTTATTTCTGGTTTCTTTTCAGTTGCTTGTTTTTTAAGCACTTGGGGAAAGCTAGCACTTTCTGCAGCAAAAAGTTTGTTTCTGGGTCATATTGAATACATCATATTTCATTACATTTTGAATTTTGAAGTGAGTTATGTTGAGTATACGATGTTTTATTACATTTTCCTCAGAAATGAAGTATTTTATCTAGCCTCCCCCAGAACAAAGACCTCATTGATTTTGTTAATCACTGTAAAGATGTAGTAGACTGCAGAAACCTTCCTTATATTCAAGTTTTCTGTTCAAATGAGGCCGTTTTTTAAAACCTAAGTTTTAATCTCTCACCATTACTTGTTTCATTTAAATAAATCATGTCTGAATTTTGTAACATTTTAATAAGTCCTGTGGATGATTTGAGTACTATTTCATTCCTCATCCTTTACGTGCATCTTCCCTAACTTTATTTTTGTGCCCATTAGAATTCTTGTTTTTGAGCTTATTTCATCCCCACGAGCCTTTTTTAAAGCTCCCAGTAGTCTCAGATTTCTTTAATATTCTTTGTTCTAACTTTTAGAGAATTTTAATGTGAAATAACAGTCTTCACATTTATTTATCATAGTTGCTAGTGCAAAGCTGGTTAATCTTATAAACTACTGCAGCAGCAAATTCAGACATGTTGTAAAATGTTGCTTCTGTGATCAGTTCTTCTATGCTACCTGCCCCTCCAAAATCACATAAAAAGTTTTTGTTTCATTACTTTGTGGTCACATACCTAGAAGGATGGGGCCGTAGCATGTGCTTTGGCTGTGAAATAAACTGTTTTGTTTGAAAGTGTATTTGTTCAGTCTCCTGCTTACATATATTTTAATGACATAGGTGACTAGGAGAAATGTAACGTATTAATTGCTAGAGTACAGACAATGCAAATAAAGGAGAATTTGAAATCCATTACTCACATTTATTTTTCCCTTTCTGGTAAATCTCAAGTCTCTGACGGAATGCTTGCTAAAGATGAAAGACTGGACTACTGCACTGGGGGAAGACAGTGTCAGTGATAATCATTGTGAAGCTGAAATAAACAGTGACTCAGCAATTGGAGACCATTTAGGTAATTTGAAGTTTACTTCTGAAACTTATCTTTTGGCTAAAAAATTTAAGGTAGGTGCTAAGTTTTTGTTTGTTTTTAATCATTTTGAAATGTGTAAGGCCCAATAATAAAGGGATATCAAACATCTTTGCATTATTCATAACTTAATACTCCAATTTTAGGGGTTCTTTATGCTGTTACTGCTATTCTTGGTTGAGATCTAGAGAGGTCAGAGTTATTTTAATATGCTGAAGCCCCATTCACTACATTCTTAAACTAATATTCCTGACTTTAATGCTACATATCTTTTCCTTTTTGGTTGAGTGTGGAAAGAAGAGTGTAAAGGAGCAGCAAATGTTGTTTTTCTAAAATTGCATTTTTCATGTTAGCACTTGCATGTTGAAAAAAAATTATTACCCTAAACTGAACATACTTAGTGCTGTCTCTAGATCATTTGTCCTCCATTTAACCCAGTACAAAATTGTTTATATGAGAGGACCTCAATTTCTACCATGCTGTGGAACTGTATAAAATGTTATAATGCGACCCTTCTAGCATTTCTATTGAGATGTCCTGAAGAACAGGAGTGAGGCAGACCCATCTTATTCCAAATTCCTCAGTATAGCTGGAAGTGTTAAAGTAAAGCTCTGGTATAGCAAATTTATAACAATAAATTGACTTAAAGGTGTCATGGAAGTGTACTATTCACTTGATTTATTCTATTATGTCTGTTCTTTATTAATTACTGTAGATGGTCAACAAAAGCAGACTGTGAAAAAACTCATTTATGCTGCTAAGGTGGGTATTGCTTAATGATATAAACAGCAAGTAAAAGGATAAACAGAAACATAGACAGCTGTATCCATTTTAATTCCATAAAATATAGCAGTACAAACACATTTAAGAATTGATCAGGATTGTATTAATAGATTTTTATTATTGAAGGATCACTCAAATGTTCAAATTTCATAAATCCTTACTTTGAACTTAAAAAATTTTTATAACAAAGTTCCATGTTCAGTTCAGAACTATTTTGTCACCTTATTTGTTTACATTTGTACTAAATGTTTCTTCTTTTATACAGTTCCCATTTTCCTCCTCTTAATCTACGTCTTCTACCCTGTTTTTTTGCAATAAGTATAAATACATTTAATTGCAAGAAATATTCATCCAAATCCATGAAGTGGTAAAATACTTCAAAAAAAAAGGGAGAGGAAGTTGTGTGAGTAAATAGTGTTATGGGTATAAATGTTTGTAATGATAAATGTTTCCTTTTTTATTTTAAAAATACTTTGCACTTTAAAAAGTTGAATGCTTGTTTAAAAGCCCTGGAAGCAGAAAGGAGCCATCTATGTTCTCGATTGTCTGATGAAAATAAAATTAAGGAAGAACTTAAAGGTAATCTGTTCACATTTATTTACAGACACTTGTTTTTAAAAGTCATCGTTGCCTCCATATATATGTATAATGTCAGGATTAATGGATTCCAACTTTTATGAAGTAATTGTAATCTTATTACTTTTGAGCTTTTTAATTTTGAAGGAATGTGTTAAGTTTATTTCTGATTGTCTTGTGAAGATTATTTAAAGTTCTCTCATTTTTATTTAAACAACTTAACATTTTAACTAGGTTTATCCAAATTATGCTGTGGTGTGTTAAATACAGTTGTAGTTAAACATGCTCAAAAGTGGGTTTTTTTTTTTTTTTGCTTTTTGGAGGGCAATTGGGGTTAAGTAACTTGCCCAAGGTCACACGGCTAAGTTTTTGTTTGTGTGTGCGTTAAGTGTCAGAGGTCTGATCCGAACTCAGGTCCTTCTGACTCCAGGGCCGACGCTCTACTCACTGCGCCACCTAGCCGCCCCAGAAAAAAAACCAAAAAACTTTTAAAATACATAATTGAATATATAACCCAGTGACATAAATTTAGATTTTATCCACAAGCAAAGATGACATAGTACCCTCCATTTTAATTAATTACAAAATAATAATTACTGACATTTATATAGGACTTTAACAACTTTTTACAAATGAGGAAACTGAAGCTGAACAAGATAAGTGGCTTTATGATCATGTAGTTAGCAAATGTTAGGGGATATGAATCCATGGTTTCCTGACTTGACGACGATTACTCTCTACCAGGCTTCCTGTTCAGAGTAGATGTATAAAAGAAGTATTGCCTCTTTTTGTGTCCATTCTTAACATACTTTTGACTTATAAATGTACACTGGAGTAATTTAGTATTGAAACTGAATGTTTACTAGTCTTATTTACAACTTTCAGTCTTTTTTATTTCACAAAGCTGAAAAACATATGGACCAACTTTCTTTAAAATTTTATGTCAGAGGAGGCTTCATAGAATAGATGGAATCTGAGCTTAACCATGAATGAAGAGAAAGATTAGCCATGGAAGGTGGGGACAAGAAGGAGTGTTTCTTGGGCATGACCTATGACACAACAAGATGATGGAAGATAGAATATTGAGTTCAGGGAACAACTAGTTTGACTTATATTGTGTTATATTGTGGAGAGTCTTTAAAGCCAGGTTGATGAGTTTGTGTTTTATTCTAGAGGCAATAGGGAGTAACTGAAAAGTTTTGAGCAGGAAATAACATTCTAAGATGTGTACCTAAGGAGATTGTTTTGGTAGCTAAGTGGAAAATGACTTGGAAAGGGTGGAAGCTAGAGGCAGGGAGGCCATTTAGAAAGCTCTCTGTCGGTAGTTTAGGCTAGAAGGCTACCCCAGGGAGGCAGCCTTGGCAGGAATAGAGGGGTGAAAAGGAAAGATGTGGATATGGATTGGATTGGATATGCAGAGTGAAGAAAAGAGTCAGCTTACAAACCTAGGTGATTGGGAAGATGGTGGTGGCCCCAACAGAGAAAAAGGAAGTTTGAGAGAGGAAGAGCACGGGCTGTTTTGGACGTGTTGAGTTTTAAATACTGATAAGACATTCAGTTAGAGATGTGTGTGATTGGTGATACAGAAATGAGGTTAGAGATAGACAGATAGATTATCCATGTAAATATAATAAATCACAGACTCACCGAATTTTAGAGCTGTAAGGGACCTTAGAGACCATGCCTTAGCCTATACTTGAGGAGAATTCCTTCTGCTATACAGTGAACAGAACTGGCTTCAAAGCCAGAAAGACCTAGCTTCAAGTCTTGCCTTTGACGCATACTGACAAATGACTCTTGGCAGGTTATTTGAATTCTCAGTGCTTCAGACAGCTCTGTGAGAGAAAGTCAGAGTAGGTGTCAGAGAAGGTGCTGACCTGCCTCAGTAGAGCAAGTTTCTGTGCCAGTGAGATCACGGGTCTAATCCTTATTCCCTGCACACTTGACAAGTATTCATCCAGTCTTCATTTAAAGACTTTGAGTAAGGGGAGCTTATTGCTCTGAAGGGAGCCCGTTCCATTTTTGATTAGTTATAATTGTTAGAAACCTCCTTTGTCAAGCCTAAGTGTAACTACCTTTGCAACTACCCATTGCTCCTGGTTATGCCTTTCTTCAGCCAGTTCTCATATGATGAATTTGATACCCTTCACTTCCCTGGTAGTCTTCCCTCTGTATATTCTCCAACCTATCAGTGTACTTCCTATAATGTAGCATCCCCCAAACTAAAGACAGTACTTAATATGTGGTATGACTAAGGGAAAATACAGAATGCCCTCAGTGCTCCAGGAAGTTATGTTCCTTTCGATGCAGCCCACGTTGGTTTGCTCAGCTCATATACCACACTGGCACATATTAATCTTTTTTTTTTTAATTGGGTCCAGGATAATCTTTATTTCACTGAAAATACAGAAAAACCATCCAGTCTTTCTGTAGTATCTTAGTTATACAAGATACATTCAACATCTTTTTCTCTCTAACGAGTCCCACCTTCCAGGTAATATAGACTCTTTTAGACTCATAGCACCACACTGTGGTTTCAAATATTGTCCAAGAAGAAATGAACTAGAGGTTGTTATAAATGCAACCACTTTCCCTTGGAGCTGTCCAAAACTAACAGTAACATCAGAAGGCAAAATCCAGATCTTTTGAATTCCTAGTTAGTTTTGGGCCTGGAGTCAGGAAGATCTGCATTCAAGTCTGACCTCAGTCACAAACTAGCTATATGAGGCTCATATTAATCTTGCAGTCCACTAAAACCTCCAGATTTTTTTTTCAAATAAATTGCTCTTTAGCAATGACTCCTTCATCTAATACTTATGAAGCTGATTTATCTCTGATATATTTCATCTTATTAGATTGATCTAAACATCATAGACTGTGGAGTCTTTTTTGGATCCTGACTTTTGTCATCTGACATATTTTGAGTCAGGTTTGAGTTTAAGTCATCTGCAAATTTGATAAACATCTCACCTATGTCTTTCCATCAGAGGCATTGTTAAAAATTCTAGACAGCTTAGGACCAAGTCACAGATACCTGGGACTGTCTACTGGAGACCTTTTTCCACATTGACATCTAACCATTAAATTCTTTGGGATTAAACATTGAGTCACTTGTGAATTCATTTAGTTGTATTATCATCTAGCCCATATCTCTATGACTTTTCCATAAGAATAACTTGAGAGACTTTGACAAATGCCTATCTAAAATCTTAAGTAATCTATAGCTTTGGAATTCTGCTCATATGACAATAACAACCCTGTCAGAAGAGGAATGAGGTGATGCTGTCTTTTTGATGGAGTTATGTTGGCTTTTACATTGCCACTCCTTTTTCTAGATTTTAGTTGAACTTGTGGAGATAGATGGGATCAGGGAAAGAGAAGACAGTGTAGGATTGAGCCTTGAAAGGTAGCCATGCTTGATGGGTGATCACCCACCATCGGGGCTTTAGAAAGAGTGAGCAGACAGGAAGGAGGAGAAAGCAGTGCCTTAGAAGCCCAGGAAAGAGAAAATATCTGAAGGGGGGGGGGGGATGATCAGCAGCATCAAAAGCTCCCAAGAAAAGGCCATTAGATTGATTTCATTTAAAATTGTTTTAGTAACATTTCATTTTGCAACATGTCACTTTCTATCAAAGAAATCTCTCCTTGTCTAGTACTTTCCTTAGGGTTAGAAATGAGAGGATAGGGATTAAATCTGTGATTTCATTGATATAGTAAACTCCTAGATGAGGAAGATTTGTTTTACTTAATGTAAGTCAGCACTTTCTCTTCTGTAGAGTTCCCTAGATGCCAGAATGTGTCATAGGTAAAACTTGAATTCAGGTCTTCCTGGCGATGAGGCTAGCTTTCTTATCTACTGTGCCCCCATCAAAGTACAGTGAAAAATGCTATACTTGGATCCATGGGACTTGTGTTCAGAGTTTAATTCTGTTGATTATTTTCTGTGACCTTGGATAACTTACCTATAAAATGAAGGGGGTTGATCTAGGTTTCCTCTGAAGTCTCTTCCAGGTCTAGATCTATTCATTTATGTACTCTTCTCCTAAGTAACTTCCCATAGAAGGAAAAACATTTAAGCAAAACTGTTTAATAGAGTGATTGTAGTTGATGTTACTTTCTATTTTTAGTAGTTTACTATTTGTTAACAGAATGGAAAGGTGTACTTTATAATGTGAAATCAGTACTATTCATTATATTTGACAGGATTTTGTTGCTTTTTAGTGTTATTTTCATTCACATTGTATAATTGTTTTTTATTGATTGTTCTGGTTCTACTTTGTTCACTCCACATCATTTCACAGAAGTCTTCCTTTGCTTCTCTGAATTCTTCATACTCCTCATTCCTTTAAACAGGTTTCTCCAATAAATGTCTGATATCCAAGATACCTTAGGAATTGATTCAAATTTATAAAAACAGGAGCCATTTTAAAATAAATATATGATCAAAGATAGGAACAGAGAGTTTTCAAAGAAAGAAATCCAGGTTCTTGATGAATACAAAAAAATGTGCTTTCAAAACACTAGAGAAATAAAAATTATAACAACTCTGAAGTTCTATCTCACACCTATCAGAATGGCAAAAGTTACAAAAAAGAAAAATGACAATTGCTGTAGGTATACTGGGGCACCGTTAGTGGAGCTGTGAATCGAATTGGTCCAGCCATTCTAGAAAGCAGTTTGGAACTTAGCCCAGAAAGTCACTGAACTGGGCTTAACCCTTTGACCCAACAGTGCCATTACTATGCCTGTACTCCAAAGAGATCAAAGAAAGAGGAAAAGGACCCACATGCACAAAAATATTGATATCAGCTCTTTTTGTAGTGGCAGAAAACTGGGAACAAAGTGTGTGCGCATAAATTGAGTAATGGCTGAAAAAATTAGGATGTATGAATGTCGTGGAATACTATTACAGCATGAGAAATGATGAAAGGGACTTTTCCAGAAAAACCTGGAAAGACTTGAATGATCTGATGCAGAATGAAGTGAACAGAACCAGGAGAACAATTTTGATGATAACAACATGTATACTTAAGAATTCTGACCAGGCAGTGATTGTGAGGAAGTGTGCTCCCTGCCTTCTGATAGAGAGGTGGTGAGCAGGCCCAGCCAATACGGAAATTTGTTTTCCTTGTCTATGCATATTTATTACAAAAGTTTTGTTTCTTTTTTTTTTTTTTTTTTTTAAAGCAATTGGGGTTAAGTAACTTGCTCAAGGTTACACGGCTAGTCATTATTTGTGTGTGGGTGCTCATTTTCTGAGGCCGGATCTGATCTCGGGTCATCCAAACTCCGAGGCCGGCGCTCTTACTCACTGCGCCACCTAGCCGCCCCTAAAAGTTTTGTTTCTTAATGGGCTTGGGGAATGAGGGCTGGAAAGGAGAGCTAGGAATAGGGTTGAAGAAAGAAATATAATTGAAACATGTTTTTGAAATTCACAAGAAAGAGCAGCAGGAAGGCCAGAAGTGATCACAGAAAAGCAGAACGGGTTTGGAAGGAACATCTTGAATTTATTAGATATTTTAAAAGAAAAGATACCTGTCCGTGATAGAGATTCACATGTTCATTTTATTAACTCTCCTGTTGTGAATACGGAAGTGCTCATTTTAGTTGATATTTGTTAAGTTCAGAATTTTTTAAATGGGAAAATAATTTAACTAAATAAAGGTAAACAGTATTAAATTTGCTTCTGAAACTACTGTCTCTAAGACTTCATTAGGGCTTTTCTCGTTATCCTTCACTGTAATTTCTGAAATATTGTTTAAAAGTAATGTAATTAGAGCCCTTTAAGTCTCAGGAAGATTTAAGATGATGAAACCTTTGTCGTGGACAGTCTCTACAGAAGACATTCCAAAAGCTTTGGTGTTTGCCATGTTGTGCCTGCACTTTTTGGTTGTATTTTTGAATACTTTCTTTCCTTTGGTGTAAGTGGATCCAAACTTTTCTAGATATTTGTCTCTATAGAGAGGAAAGGGCATCATCTTCATTGCTTTTAAATATCTTGGGTTACTAGGGTTTTTCTTTGTGAAGTCTTATTTGGTTTACAGTATTAAGTCTTTAAGTTTTGACTTTTGTCCTTGATGAATTCCACAGGCCAAATTGAAGTTCTTCAGACTGAGCAAGTGTCTTTGCAAACTGAAAAAGCATATTTTGAGAGTGAGGTGCAAAAGCTTCAACAAAAAGTTAAAGTAATGACTGAATTATATCAAGAAAATGAAATGAAACTTCATAGGTACTAATAAGATTTTACCTTCTTATTTATTATTGGCAAGTGAAATCTCAAAAATTTTTGAATATCAAGCTTTTATCATGTGTAATTTGATTTTATAGTACTATATGGAAATAATAGCCCTCAGTTAAGGAATATAAATTGTATTCCAGAAGTTTATTTGTAATTTGTATCAGTATATTTTTTTCCACAGAAACTATTTTAACAGTTATACTTAGATTCCCATTCTAGTCTCACAAAAATTTATTTAACCCATAATATAGGAGTAGTGTTGAGAACTCAGTGATTGGGGAGCTGAGTGGGGGCTGCAATGGATAGTCAAGTCCAGCTGTAGTCCCAAAGAAAGGCTTCTGTGTGGTTAGGGTGACAGCAGCTCTTTATATATGTGGATTTAAAAAAGAAAAATTTTTTTCATTTTAGTAATTTTATTAAAAGGTCACTTTCTTAGTACCAGAACATAATGGTACTTTGTTAGGTTACTTCAGCCAACTTAAGTTTGCATTGATGAATTAGAAAGAAAACTCTTCAATGAATTGGGTTTTTAGGAGTAACTGAGAAGTACATCTGCAAAATGCTTTATAAAATGAAGTCTAAGACATATACATATTGTAGTTCTTTGATTTATCTTTAAAAGGGAGGTTTCCCACACACACACAATATGTTGTCAAAGGGAAATTTGAACTAGTTACAATTATTGTGGAAGTTCAGCTTATGTGTGGAGAATTTTCAAAAGTCAAGTATTTAAGTTGGAGACTGCTTTTATATGTGTGTGAATGTATGTATATATATCATGTGTATGTGTGTGTGAACTTTTATTTTTTTTTACTGGGAAAGGGGGAAGGTCTATGATTTTCTTGGTTTAGCAAACTCCCAGTGAGAATGCCTCCTCTACCATCATAGATCTATAGAAACTCTGCAACTTACAGTCTTGGAAAGTTGCCTGTGATTGTTTTACTAGGATTTGATAGAAGTAGCTTGGTTAGAATGACTTTAAAAGTCCTACTTTTAAAAGAAAAGTTGTTCTTTCCTCATCTCCACTGCTTTACACAGAGAAGGTATGAGTCAGACAAAGGGATACTTTTTAGGTTTGTTTTAAGGAGTCTATATGGATTTTTTGGAGATAAAATAATGCTCCAAATATATAGCTTAAGGATTTTTTCTTGTTGTTTTTAAGTTCATTGTGAAATATAGAATTGGAATTTGTGATTACCAAAGCTTTTAAAATGTTCTTTAAGTTGAGGGGCAGGGACAGTTGAAATAGTCTTAATTTGAACTAGATTGCTTTTTCCTTTAGAGATAATGCTATAAATGTTGTAATAGTAATAATAATGGGTACTATATTTTGGGTGCAGTTATAAATAGTATTTGTGATCTAGCCATGGGGATTTACCAGCTTACAAACAAACTTTAGAACATAAAGTGTTCTTAAGTTGATGATTGTTCTATAAATACAGTGCTTCTTTAAGATACAAAGTTATAAGACCAATCATAGCTCCAGAACTTTTTTTTTTAATAACCTTTTTATAGCCGCTTAAAGAGAAAGCTCTTTACAATGGTAAATTCAGAAGTTTTTGTGTTAACAATCAGTTCCTTAGTTTGAGGTTTTGACAAGTTCCAAGCTAGGTAGTATTTACATAAATAAGATTTCTAGGAAACAATTTTTTTTTTTTGGTATAGGGGTTGATGAAAAATTGATAAAACAAAGGTATTTTGTTTTTAGGAAATTGACTGTGGAGGAAAAAGACCGTTTACAGAAAGAGAAGAAGCTTTCCAAAGCAGGAGAGAAGATTAGTCGTGCTTCTGAAGAGCTTAGTTCTTACAGGTATTGCCAGACCTTGGCTCTTCTTTTTGTTGCTCTTAATCTAGTATCTCACCTAGAGAAAGTTACAAGTTACATATGAGTTTTACAATACAACTAAAGACAATTTTGATTGTTTGCTTTGAATTTCTGTGATCTGTATATAATCATTATGTCCTAAAGTTATGTGATTTTAAGTTTCATCCTCTATTCTTTTTTTTTTTTTTAAGCAATTGGGGTTAAGTAACTTGCTCAAGGTTACACGGCTAGTCATTATTTATGTGTGGGTGCTCATTTTCTGAGGTTGGATTTGATCTCGGGTCATCCCAACACTGAGGCCAGCGCTCTTACTCACTGCCCCACCTAGCCGCCCCCTCTATTCTTTAGTGAATGATTTCCAGAGACTAATCTTTTTTGTATTAGTATTAAGATTTTTTGGTCCACAAAAAAAAGACTTATGAAAGGCTTTGAATGCCCAACAAAGGATTTAAATTTTATTCTGGAGGTCATAGGGAGCCACTGAAGTGAGTAGGACGGCAACATGGTAACATGGTCAGACCTGTGCTTAAGGAATATCAGTTTGACAGCTGAGTGCAGGATGGCCTGGAGTCAAGAAAGACCTAAAGCAGAGAGACTGTTGCAGCAGACCAGGCATGAAGGGGGAAGACAGCTGACACCAAGTGGTGGCAGTATCAGAGGAAACATAGGCAGGACTTATCAACAGATTGGACAGTAGGGTGAGAGAGAGAAAGGTATCAGAGATGACATGTGGCAGCAAGCACCCCAGCATCCCCAGGGGGGCTGCCAACGCAGGTTCTTAGATCTGCTTTTGTAAAGGAAAGCAACTCAAAATGGGTTAACAAGCTTACTTGAATCAATCAAACATATATAATTTACCTAGTTCAGGGGGAAAAGGTCAGCACCCCGAACTTCAAAGTATACAGACAGAACTTACAAGACAGAAACAAACAGATCAAGCAGACAGCCTTCCAAACTGTCCAACCATTACCTCAATACCAAATCACAGTTACCAGAGAGGGGAGCATTAGCATCTGGGTTTTCAAAGAGCAGTGTGTGGGGAAGGACACCCCCCTCAGCCCAAGAGAACTTTATTTGGACTTTTGAATTGATGTGATAATGCAATGTACTTTGTGTTTAAGGCCCAGTGGCCACTTTGGTAACTTTAGATGTACCTTGAAAATATGACCTAAGAGATGTTTAGTGCTAATTCAAATGTAAATTGTCTATGCTATGGACATGAAAGATCTTGGGGCCTTTGCATAATGGAAATGCACATTTAAAGATCTTCCCTGTCCCTAAGCCCTTTGGTGGGCTTAAGAGACTCTGAGAACTTTAAGAGACTTCCTCAATTTGAAAATATACTCTGCCCCCTAATAGGCTGAATGTGGTCACATAGAGCCTGTGGCAGGAGGCTTGGTTTTCAGGAATGCCTACACCTTGATGCTGTGTGATTGGGCAGTGGGTCAAGCGGGTTGTGACATTCTCTGACCCAGGAGAAGGCTATATAATTCCTGATGTGAGGCTTTGCTTTGGGGCTCACTTTGAGAAGTGTTGTGTGACTTGTCCAGATGAGAGTCTGGGCAGCTGTTGAGAGCCCCCTGGCTTTGAAAACCCAGATGTTGATGCTTCCCTCCCTGGTAACTGTGATTTGGTATTGATGTAAAGGTTGGACAGTTTGGAAGCCTGTCTGCTTGATCTGTTTGTTTCTCTGTCTTGTAAGTTCTGTCTGTATACTTTGAAGTTCGGGGTGCTGACCTTTTTCCCCTGAACTAGGTAAATGATATATGTTTGATTGATTAAAGTGAGCTTGTTAACCCATTTTGAGTTGCTTTCCTTTAGAAAAGCAGTTCTAAGAACCTGTGTTGGCAGCCACCCTGGGGATGCTGGGGTGCTTGCTGCTACACTTGTAGGTTGGGAGCTCGATTGACTGGGAGACTGGTGGTTCCCCCAACAGAAATAGGGAACTTAGGAAAGGAGGAGGGCATGGGAGGAAAGATGATGAGTTCACTTTTGGACATGTTGAATTAAAGATGTCAACAGGACAGCCAATATGAAATTTCCAATAGGCAGTTGGAGATGTGAGTCTGGAGATTAGCAGAGATGTTAGGGTTGAACAAGTCAATCTGAGACCCATCAACATAGAGGTAACTGAATCCATGGGAGTTGGTGAGATCACCAAGTTGTAGCAGCAAGCACCCCAACATCCCCAGGGTGATTGCCAACACAGGTTCTTAGATCTGCTTTTGTAAAGGAAAGCAACTCAAAATGGGTTAACAAGCTTACTTTAATCAAACAAACATATATTACCTAGTTCAGGGGAAAAAGGTCAGCACCCCGAACTTCAGAATATACAGACAGATCAAATAGACAGGCTTCCAAACTGTCCAACCATTAGCAATATCAAAATCACAGTTACCAGAGAGGGAAGCATCAACATCTGGGTTTTCAAAGCCAGGGGGCTCTCAGTGGCTTCCCAGAGTCTCATCTGGTCAAATCACACAACACTTCTCAAAGTGAGCCTCAAAGCAAAGCCTCCCATCAGGGTTTATATAGCCTTCTCCTGGCTCAGAGATTGTAACAACCTCCTTGACCCACTGCCCAATCACAAAGTATCAAGGTGTGGGCTTTCCTGAAAAACAAGCCTCCCACCACAGGCTCCAGGTGCACTTAAGCTAGGGGCAGGGAGGATCTTTAAATTTGCATTTCCATTACATAAGTGAAATAGTAAGAGAGGAAGGCATCGCATTTCCTTTTAAAGAAGTTGATTTTTAGAAGATGGGGTTATTTCTTTCCTCTCAAATTTGCATATGCTATCTAGAGGCCCATAGGGTCCCTGGAATTTAAAAGAAATATAATTCCATATATCTTGACAATCATTTTCATCTGTCATGCTTCTAATGACCAAAAAACTTCATTGAATAAGGATTTGCTTTGGTGGATCCATGTAATCATACCTTAAGTTTTCAAATGATCATAAAATGGAATCAATAGGGAAAGATCATTTTAATTTAAAATTTCTAGAAATTACTTCATGTAGCATAGTTTTTACTCATTTCTTACAGTAATAGTTATAGAACTGATGCTGTAGGCATTTTTAATGCAAATAGTATATTTTGCTATTTCTTAGTTTTTTAGAAATAGTGATTTTATATTTATCACAGAGAACGAGCCAAGGATCTTGAAGAAGAATTGGAAAGGACTATCCGTTCTTATGAAAGCCAGGTACATGTGGGAGGAGGGAATACTTTTTTTCTGAATTGATTGAATTAGTATTTCTGCCTTGGGATAGTGTAGTTCAGGCACTCCTACCAGGGATCCCTCTCCTGGGCTGATTGGTCATGAACAAGGAATATTACAAAGATGCTTATGGTCTAGCCTAGGATATCTTCAGAATTACTGTGTCTTTTATCTCTCCAGGGAGAATCCCAGAATGGGAAGGGTCAGTGTAACACATGTCATCACAAAAATACCATTGTGTTGTCATCATTATGTTTATTGAATTGTTAACGCTAATTGCAGGCCAGTGACTTCATTGTCAGACACTGGTGTAATTTAACACTCAGCAATATGATAGTTTAAGGTAGCGTTTCATAATTACTTTGTGAGAAAGAAAATTTATTATAGAGAAGATCTTTTGTAAATGAAAGTTTCAATGTTTGTATTATAAATTATATTGACAGATTCGAATATTTTTAACTAAATTTCCACTCAGTTAAACCTCTGAATTCTTCTCTTTTTTTTCAGATCACTGCTCATGAAAAAAAAGCTCATGATAATTGGGTAAGTTTTAAATTCTAAAAAATGTATTTGTCTCCAAAATAATTTTATCATTTTGTAATATGCCTGTAACCATGTGAGAGAGTGTACTTTAAAATATATATAGAGAGAGAGCTTATTTTGAAATTATAAAAATGTTTCTTTCATGATTGGTGATTTTTTTAGAAGGACCAGTTTACTCCTTCATTTACCAGGATGACACTATAAATTAAACTCTTTTTTAAAGAATCAGGTCAAGTCAACAACCATTTATTAAGTGTTTACTAGGAGCCTGGCACTGTGCTAAGCCGTGGAATTCAAAGGAAGGCAGAAGACACTTCCTGCTCAAGGAGCTTATGGTTTTTAGTGGGAACAGTATACAAAAAAATTACGTACAAACAAGGTATATACAGAATAAAGTGGATATAATCAATATAGGGAAAGCATTAGCATTAAAGACCTCGCAAAGACTTCTTGTAGAATTTGAAGGAAATCAGAGAAGCCAAGAGGTAAAAATGAGAGAGGGGAGAATTCCAGGCATGGAGGCCAAAGGAGATTATATGAAAATTGTCCAGGTTTGGGAGATAGAGAGTTTTGTGTGAGAAATAGCAGGGAGTCCAGTGTCAGTGGGTCACAGTGGGGGTTACTAAATTATAAGAAGACTAGAAATATATGAAGGGGGCCAGGTTACTAAGGTCTTTAAAAGCCAAACAGAGGATTTTATTCTAGATAACTTTATTCTGGAGATAATAGTGAATCACTGGAGTTAATTGAAAGGGGAGGGGAGGCAGGCAGAGGTGTGTGTGTGACATGGTCAAACCTGTGCTTTAGGAAGATCACTTTGACAGCTGAGCAGAGGCTAGAATAGAGGATGGACTTTTGGCAGGCTGACCAACCAGAAAACAAATGAAATAGTCCAAGTGTGAGGTAATGAGAGTTTGCATGAAAAAGGTGGCTGTGCCAGAAGTGAGCAGGGACTTTTATGAGAGATGTTACAAAGGTGAAAGTCGACAAGACTTACCTGCAGACTGGATATGAGGGGTCAGAGTGAGAAGGTGAGAAGGATAGCTGGCTTAGAGTCAGGGTGGTGCCATCAGCAGTAATAGGAAAGTTAGGAAGAGGAGAGAGAGAATGAATTAAGTTTGTAGTATGTGAGTTTGATATTTATAAAGGATATCCAATTTGAAATGTCCAATAAGCAGCTGGAGATATGAGATTGGAGTTCGACAGAGAGGTCAGTATAGAGATGATAATTGAATCTATGTCATCACCAAGCGAAATAGTATAAACATTTTGAGAAAAGAAAAGGGTCCAGCCCGAAGCCCTGGAGGACATTCACCCTTAGAGAGAACGACCTGGATGAAGATCCAGCCAAAGAGACTGAGATGGAGTAGTGAGAAAAGAAGAGGGAGAACCAGCATAGTGGGTCACTTTATTGGTTCTTTACTATTTTCAGAAGTGAAAAATTGGTGTTATGACTATATGATGGAGATATTTTATAAATGGAGGCTAATTATTGATAGCACGTTTTTAAGCTAAACTTTCATACTCACTTTTTAAAAGAAGTACCTGTGCATGATGTAAGCGCATGTGATGTTTAATTCTGCCATCAACATGAAATTTGTGTGACTGTGTTGTATTTTTTATAATTAAATATAATAATAATAACTGATTTATGTTACACTTTAAAGTGCGCAGTGTTTTACATACATTGTTGCATTTGAGCCTCATGGTACCCCTCTGAGGCAGATACCACAGGTGCTATTATCTCATTTGATAGATGACGCTCAGAGAGATGAAGTGTTTTAGCCATCGTTACAGAGCTAGTGGGCGTCAGAGGCAGGAAGTGAACTTAGATCTTCCTGTTTCCAAGTTCAGCACTCTCTCCACTACGTTTAATGTATTTATTTGATTTTTTTTATTTTACAAGCTGTCAGCCCGGGCTGCTGAAAGACATCTCAATGACTTAAAAAAAGAAAATGCACACAACAGACAAAAGTAAGTACTTTGTTATATTTAGACAATTTTTTTTTGTTAGTAATACCTAACTTTGTGTTATTTGAAAATGAAGGAACTTAGAAATCATCAAGTAATAGTTGAGCCTAATACTTGGGACACATGTGTATGTGTGTGCGTGAATATGCACGTGACTGTGCAGAAGATATGTGCGTAGGCACATTTACACACATATAGATATATTCATATATACATACACATGCACACATGTGCACATGTATATATTTGTTTGAAATCATAGTGAGAAGTCAGAGTGGGTTTTGGTGCTCAAACTATGTATAAACTGGGGCTTCTGAGTCAGAGCCCAGAGCCAGAACAGCAGTTGAAGCAGCTACAGGACCCACTCTTCATTGGCAATCACTTTTAGACATGTCTCTAGTAAAGCTCAGGTTGTGCGACATGGTGGTTGAACCTAACCTGTGTCACTCAGTTCTTATAACAAATACTGTAAGGCATATGCAAGAAGAAATGATTAGAGATGGAACTTGGCAAATAATAAGTGCTCAGAATACAAGACATGCTGGCATCATCAGATATCCTTTGTCATTCAACAGAAGAACAGGGAAAGTTGTTGAGACGGGAAAGGGAAGACTTGTTCCAGGTTATAGTAGTTTATCAAAAGACTTTGAAGAGATTTAGTCCCAAGATATCATCTCTAACATGTTCATGATTATAGCAATACAAGTTCCAAGAAACCCTCAAAGTAACGTTTGGGAAATGGATGACCCTCAAGAAAATAGAGAAAACTTTCAGAACTGGGGAAGAGAAATCCTAATTCTATAGAAGACTTATTTTCAGATGTTGACAGTTCTTATTATGGTCTTGATACAGTATTGACAGGAATGATAAGTATCACAAAATGGGACATTTTGATCTCGAGAACTTTTCATCTCAACCACAAACTCTAATTCAAATTTTAAATCTGTTATAAACGAGCTTGACCATAATATGAAAATCCTTGTTGAATCTTGAAATGATTAAATTCAAAGCATGATTCTTTGAAGAAATCAAGAACTTTTGAGTATAAGATTAAACATTAGGAGAACTTTTTCCAGTCCTAGTTTTGCCTAGCCTTGTGGTCCGGGTCAAATCAGCTCCTTTTCCTGGGTTTCATTTTTCTCATTTATAAAGTGAATCCTTGCTTTGAATGGCCTATAAGATATCTTTCATCTTGAGAATCAAGAGACCTGAATCTGCCTGGTTTTCTTCTCCCACCCTGAAAGTGGAAGAAAGGGTCATGGGGTCAGGGCTACTTCAGAGGACCTGTCCCTTCTCTAGAGCGCTGTGATTGTGTAAGGGGGAAATTAAGTACTGGGCAGTGGCGTTTGTCTTGAAATTATGGGTGTTCTCTGTTAACTAAGAGATGTTTCTTTCTTGTAGGTTAACCGAAACAGAATTTAGATGTGATCACTTAGGAAAAGATTCTTATGCCTTTGATGTTCCAAATAGATCCTTTGGCAGAGGTACTGCTTTTTTCCTTCATTTTTCAACATATTTTACTTTATAAAGTTAATTAGATGATGTTAATATGATGTATTTATCCATAAAGGCTATAGATTCAGAAGCCAGGGTTCTAGTCTTAGTGCTCTTATTACCTCTGTATATGAGTCTTTAGGCATAGTTTCATGATCCATAATAATAATATTTACTTTCTGAATCTCAACAGGATTTTGTAAGAGGATGTAATTTTACACTTTAAGCTACTGGAAAGTAAAGTATTGAAAAGATATATCATTATGATTATTTGTTACATCTGCTTTGGAATGTTTTTATTTCTGGGAATAATGACAGTTTAGGAATTCATTTTATAATTTTATTCATTATGTATTGCTCTTTTATTTGTCCAGTGCATATTATTTCTTGTGGTAGATTATATAATCTCAAACTATTCTAAATCATGTCTTCCAAATAATTTTTGTTGAATTAAAAATTAATGCCCAAGAAAATGAAAATAAACCAATTTTTATATAGGCTAAACCCCATTTTAACAAGCTTTAAGAGATAGAAACAATCTAAATTTCATTAAAATGGAAGTATATTATTATAGTATTTAGTAAGATTATATTGCACTGTTGTTATTTGTTAGTATTTGTTGATAAAATAGCATATTTGCAAACAAATTCCTAGCTTGATAATGAAAGGGTGTTTTTAAAAAGGAAGTATGCTAAGGCAGTGGTCCCTAAGAGGGTAAATAACTGCTTTGCCCTTAAGCTTTTAACTGCATTTGAATATAAGATAAGATACTGCTAATGCAATTTGATATGCTTTTTAAACTGTGGTATTTGTGATGTTTTAGAGTATTACTGTTTTTCCCTTTTTCTTTTTGGTAAAAAATAACTCCTTGAGCCTGTAGGATTTATGAACTTGGCTAGTTACCATTAGGTAAAGCATTCTGCAAGGTATTTTATGAGTTTCCAGCTAAACTGGTAATAATTCTATTAGGAGTTAATATTTATATAGGATTTTGTTTGCAAAGTGCTTTATATACATTGTCACATATGAATCTTTAAGAACCCTTTGAGGTGGGTCATACAAGTATTACTCTCCCCAGTTTTCAGATGAAAAAACCTGAGGTTCAGAGAGGTTTGATGGACTTTTGATTTTTTTACAAGTTGTGTCAAGGGTGGGATTGATCCTGGGCCCTCCTCTCTGAATCGGTGCTCTGTCGCCAAGCCGGGTAATTCAATGCTTCCGTTAATTCACTGCCCTGCAAAACCTGAAATCTCCCTAAAACAGCTTGTTTCTTCAATAGAACTGAGTCCTATTGTTTTACAGTTTTCAGTATCTGGAGCCAAACCAACAGCCAAGAAACAAGGTCATTGAAATTTTTTAAAAATAAAACTCTAAAACATCACTGATACCATATTGAACAGGTATTCTAATAATTTTACCTAAAATAATAATATCTATTAAATAGAGTCATCATTAAATGGACAGAAACATGAGAATATCTCTTGTACATGGAATTTTTCATTAAAAATAATTCTATCCATATTAGCAAAGCAGTGCCCTTAGACTAGGACATGAAAAAAAAATCCTTATTATATAGAATAAATGTTTTAAATGGTACTCATTAAAATGAGATTCTACCTGTATCCAGTGTAGTTACTGAAATTGAATTTAAATATGTTGTTTTAATCATTCCAGAGCATTCCCCATATGGACCCTCACCAATGGGTCGGCCTTCACCAGAAATGAGAGCTTTTCTCTCCCCTCCACCTTTGTTGGAGGGTCCACTCAGACTTTCACCTTTGCTTCCAGGGGGAGGAGGAAGAGGTATATTGCTTACACATGTTTATTACTCTGGATTTTTCCATTCCTTTCTTTATCCCAACTTATCCTAAAAATGAACTGTAACATAAATATTTGGAAAGTACAGGCAGTCCTATAATTTACAGTGGGTTATATTCTTGGTAAAAGGACCATTAAGTCTGACTGACATGAGTTGATTCTTATTTTCCCATAAAAACAAGGTTATATGAAAAGGTTATACCTCCTTATCAACTTTTTATGGAAATGGCCACAAAACTATTTTTAGCTATATTTTTTAACCTTTAGTTTAGTCAGTTATAAATGCCTTATGCTCTATAGTAGTATAAAGAATTCTAGAATATTAAACAGGGAAACAGTAACCAAATCACAAATTTATTTTTAATATATCATAGTATATAGAGTTCTTACCTTCATAATTATTGCTTTATTTTTACCACCAACAAATGAGAGTTTAACCTTCATTGGGATCATGAAAGCATTTTGACAGGCGTGATTATTTTATAAAGAACTTATCCAAGAATGTGTCTTTGGGTCCCGTGTGATAAGCATAAGTGTTAGAAAATAAGCTGGGGCAGCTAAGTGGCGCAGTGAGTAGAGCGTCGGCCCTGGAGTCAGAAGGACCCGAGTTCCCATCTGGCCTCAGACACTTAACGCACAAACAAAAACCTAGCCATGTGACCCTGGGCAAGTTACTTAACCCCAACTGCCCTCCAAAAAGCAAAAAAAAAAAAAAAAGAAAGAAAGAAAGAAAAAGAAAATAAGCCATGGTTTGGTTGTGGGGTTTTTTATTTTGTTTTGCTTTTTGTTTTTTGTTGTGTGTGTACCTTGAAAGTATCTGCCTTCTTGAATTGCTGTGCAGTCAATACTAAAAGCTTTATTTTGTACCCTGATATTGCACAGTGCATACATGCCTTTGAAATGCATCAAAATAACCTTACTTGGTCTATGCAGGGGATGGGGAGGGACTATGAGTCTCCTAGGCTGAAATTGGTAGACCAGGGAGTGTTTTAACGTGGAGCCTATCAGAAGGCCAACTGCCTCTGGGATATTGTTACTTTGTCTAATGTAAGTACTATATGTATAAACATGGGTACAATTGGTTGAATGCCACGAATGCAGATCACTGGAAGTTGACTGACAGTAAATTGTGGACTGCCTGTAAACAGCTGAATATTTAGAATGAAAAATCATTAAGTACCTTGGATTTCTCTCCTCCTTTTAAATAACTTTTATGATACAAAGTCTCAAGATTACCTGTATGAGTTTCTATTTATTAGGTGTTATAATAATCACAAAAATTATAGGTAAGACTGAAAAGGATGAAGCCCATTCTTTTTTGGTTCTTATCGATTTCTGTTCTTGGTTTCCATCTAAAGAACTGATGAAGTATCTTACCTTCCTGTTACTTTCTCTCATTGCCTATTTTATTTCTGTCCTTTTTTTGTTTGTTTTGATGGAGGTAAGGATTTGGGACATGTATTTTGATAGTGATAGGATTCATTACATTTCTAGCATATTAATACTTGATTGCTTTAGAAATAATTTCTTGTGTGTGTATTTGTAATCTTTTTTTATACATAAGTAGCTAAAATTATATTTAAAAAATTTACAGCTTTTTAGTTTTAACTTTTTAAAGACTTAACTAGTTAATTCCAAACTAGGGATAGACTAAATTATTTAATCTTAAAGGATGATGAGAAAAGAACAAATTATCATTTGAACTAATAGATAATTTAATTAAAGACAGTGACAACAGTGAGAAAACATATCAAAACTTAAGAGATTCAATCAGAGAAATCCTTAGGAGAGATTTTATATTATTAAACCCATTAACAAAAGAGAACTGGAACAAATCAATGAATGAGGTATACAACAATTTTTTTTTAAATCAGTACATTATAAAAAAAGAAAATCTGAAAATCCAAAAGGATTTATCTCTAATGCAAAACAAAAACACCCCAAAAGATCATAAATAAAATTTAGGAGCTTTTTTTTTTAAGCTATTAATGCAATAGATAGACCAGTAGCTAATCCAATAAGGGAAAAAAAGAAATTTCACAACCAAAGACAGAATAAAGGAAGTTATTAGAAATCATTTTGCCCAATTACATGCCAGTAAAACTTTAAAAATAAATCAAATAGATGAATAGCTACAAAAGTATAAAATGTCCATATTAAGAAATGAAGAAATAGATGATACAATTAACCCACCTTCAGAAAAAGAAATTGAACAACCCTAAAGGAAAAAAAATCCCCTAAAGCCCATGGATTTACAGATAAATTGTCAAACATTCAGAGAACCATTAATTACAATATTATATAAATTGTTTAGGAGAGAGAAATGAGGGAAAGGATGCTATCAGATTCCTTCTTTGAGACTAATATGATCCTATTACCTAAACTAAGGAGAAAAAAAAAACTGTAGGTTAGTGTCTCTAGTGAATATTAGTGTAAAAATGTTAAACATGCTAGTGAAGGAATTATAAAAACATATTATACATTATGACCAAGTTGGATTTATACCAGGAATACATGCCAGATTGGTTCGATGTTAGAAAAACTATGACTATAATACAGCATGTTATTAAAAAATAATTAAAACATTTATGTGATTTATATTTACATGATTTATATCTGTAAATTCAGAAAAGGCTTTGATAAAATATGGTTCTCATTTGTCTTTTTAATTTTAATTTTTTTAACAAGCAAGAAATAAAATTAATATTTCCATATGCATTATAGAACAGGAGGGGAATGCACATGAAATTGAATCTCTACTATGAAGAGCTTTTTTTCTTTCCAAGTTTATACAATATTCAGCGAGTAATTTTCAAGACTATCTTACTTGTCTGGAATTCCTTGTGAGTTCCCTTCTGTTCTCATTTAAAAAAAAAAAAATCCTATCTCTAGCTCCCTGTCCCTCTCCCCTACTCTGACCTCACCTCCACCCCTACCAATTGAAAAGAGAAGCAAAACCCTTGGACCAGATCTGCATAGTTAAGCATTGGTCTTAGCCAAAAGCAGAGGTCTCGTTCTCTGTTTTGAGTACATTACCTCCCTTTCTGTCAGGATCACTTCCGACGTGCAGTAGAGTGCTGATAAATGTTCAGTAACAGCTCTCTGGGAAATGTACCTAGGCTGCATTTTTCAGTGTAATCTACATTATTAACCTTTTTTTCTGTTACTTTCTTAAATCTAGACAATCAGCTAAACAATAAATAAGCCTTGGTTGATTTGTAGTTCTTGCAGTTTCTGAGATGTAAATACTTATATTGAAATTGGCCTGAGCCAATCTAGCACATCCCTGACAGCACTTCATCATTAGTACTCTAGAATGGGGGATGGTGATTACATTAATTACAATTCTTAACTCTTTCAAAGTTGTTTTTCTTTACATTGTTGTTGTTATATAAATTGTTCTCCCAGTTAGTCTCATTTCACTCTGTATCAATTTAGGAAAATCTCCCCAGGTTTCTCTGAATTACCCCTTTCATTCTTTCTTAAGGTAAAATAATATTGTATTAACATCCACATGACCTAATTTATTCAACCATTCCTCAATTGGTGCCCCCACCCCATTCCCTTTCCCACTCCTCCCTTGGAACTTTGTTGGGACAGTGAACTCTAATACCTTAGTTTGAGAAAGTTCCCAGGGCCACTAAGAATTAAGTACCTTGCCCAGCTAGTATGTATCAGAAGCAGGACTTAAGTCTTTGTGACTCCAGGGCTAGCTCTCTAGCTACTATACTGAACGTAAAACATTTCATTTGAATTTTTTATAGACTTTGAGATTAAATAGATTAGGTTTTCACCAAAGTATTTGATTTATGCTTTTATAAGCATACCAAAAAAGTATTAAGTTGTTTATAATAGTATAGGAAATCCTACTTATACTCCAAAAGTGCTGCCTTTGAGTGAAACATTTTCTTTTAAATGTCCTCACGTTGTTGAGGGTGGATTTGATTTTTGCAAACAACCAAAAGTCTGGTGAATAAGGTGGGTGGTAAAACTTGGGGGAGGGAGGAGAAAAGGTATGAGACTAAGTATAAAGAGATGGATTTTAATCCCGTGCTTCTGTGGCTTTCTTGTGTGGCACACACAGCTCCTCCTAAAGAGGAATTCCAAAAATATGTTGTGTAGCCTCCCACAGAACCAATTTCACTACTTTTATATTCGTATCTAAAACAGAAATCTTCACTTTGTAATTTCATTTTTTAATCTTCAGATTGCTTTATAATTTGAATGTGTACATTGATTTTGCTTAGGCATCTTAAAAAATGACATAAAACAGAACCCTGAAAATTAGTCTATAGACATAAGTTTCTGTGCCTTATAAATTTTTTTCTAGTTGTCCTAACAACTCAAAATTTATTTATTTGGTATACCTCCCAGTGAAGTCCTCTTTTTAAATCCAGTGGAATTTATTCTTTGTGTTTACATAAAACATTATTTCATTTATTTCTTTATTTAGGTTCAAGAGGACCAGGGCATCCTTTGGAGTATCAGAATGCCAATGAGAGAGGAGAATTATCTGATCCCCATAGAGCACCTTCAGATACTGGGTCTCTTTCACCTCCATGGGATAGAGATCATGGAATGATGATTCCTCATTCAGGTATGTAAAGTTGGCCAGCTGAGAGTCTAAGAAGCAATTAGCATGAACTTTATACCTCATTAGAAGGTACTAGTATAAAGGGGAGGGAAAAGTCCAGTAGAGCCAGATAAATTGATTGGGCACATGATACAAGTATCTTAAAGACCGCGTTCTTTGAAATAGCTGAGTCCCTGTAATTCATTTTATGTTACCATGTGCTGTAGTGTAAAGAACCCTACTGGGAGTCAAGTCCTCTTGGTGTTTAATCCTTGTTCTGACATTGTGATACTTTGGACAGATCAACCTCTCTGCTCCACCTGTAAAATTAGGAATGTAGACTAGGTAATGGTTTAAGATCCTTTCTAACTACAGAAGTCTATGAACTGCACTTCAACAACTTTAGGGACATCGCTGTTATATAATGTCCTTGCACAGAAAAAAAAAATTTATTAAAAATATGCTTCTTCAGATTCCCCAAAAAAACAACATTGACATCATGGGCAGTTAAAAGAAGACAGTCATTATAGTTAAGTATTCAGATTCCAAGAAGTAAATCAGTCATAGCCTTTGTAAGCAAAATATAGTATTCTGTTTTTTCTTGTTGATAGTGTTAAGTTTGTGCTTCTATTTCTTAGTAGTTTAAGCCATTATAAAGTCATAAACCAACATAGAAGTTGTATTTGTAATTTTCAAAGCCAAGTAGGCTGAGAACATTTCACCTTTTTTTAGTAGTTTGCCCATTTTGATGTATTGAGTATTGGAAGATGTTTTTTCTCTTCAACAGGATTTCCAAGCAAAGGTCATTTAAAGTTAGAAGCCATGATTAATCTTACTGTTTTTTAATTGATTCCTGGCAAATTCAGAAAAAAAAACTCAAGATAATTAAAACAGGCCTTGATTTATAGGTTAACCATCCGTACTGACTATTGGTATGTGAGTCAGCATCCATAGGTGTTTGCCCTTTTCCCCTTATTCCTCTCCTTTTCAACATAGTCTCTCTTTATCTC
The DNA here is from genome assembly GCA_011680675.1 of Gymnobelideus leadbeateri. Lineage (NCBI taxonomy): Eukaryota > Metazoa > Chordata > Mammalia > Diprotodontia > Petauridae > Gymnobelideus > Gymnobelideus leadbeateri. The sequence goes on along the minus strand of WOXC01007222.1, from coordinate 203,233 downwards.
TCTCTCTTCCCGCCCTCTCTCTCTCACATGCATGCATTCAGAACATGCAGTACTTGTAGAAATTACTGACCTGGAGGAGCACCTTCTCTCATGAAGATATAGAGAAGAAAAGGAGCACCTTATTGCTAGCAGATGTAGGGAGGTTATGGTTTATTGTTGTTTAGGGCTATTTGCTTCCCATTATTCCCCCCAACCTTGTCTCTCAGACCAGCTCCAGAACCTCTGCCTCTTAAAGAAGAAAAAAGTATTCCTGTACTTTTAAAAAAGCTATATGTAATGGTGATTCCTATTACATGTCCAGTCTTCCATTTCTGCTCTTTGTACATTAAAATGTTGGTGTTTGTTTGTATTTAATAAATTCGAAAAATCAAAGAATTAGAATAAAAAAAATAACCTTTTGTTTCACAAAAAAAATTCAGGATCATTAAGAGAAGCCTCTTCATTTCTAGTACCAGTTGATTGCTCATTGTAGTAACTTTCCAAGAGGGAGGGTGTGTGTGTGTGTGTATAGATAGACAAATTATATCAGATGCACATCTTCCTCTATATCATAATCTGAAAGGCACTCTTTGTCTTAGACCAAAGACTTTTAAGTGATTATGGACCTCATTTAGGATGGTTTGTAATGTCCCAGTGCATGATGTAATCAGCATATAATGTCATCCACAAATAGAAACATCTGGAAGACCTCACCATCTGTAAAGAATCCCTCCTTGATTTGGACTGTGTGATCTCTTCCATAACAGTGGCAAACATTTTTCCTGATTCATATCAGGTTGAAAGGTAGTGTAGTGATAGGGCACTGGACCTGAAATCAAAAAGCCTTGGGTTCGAATCAAGTCTTAAATTAGCTGTGTGATCCTGGGCAAGTCACCTAACTCTTCTGTGCCTCGATTTCCTCATTGGTAAAACGAGGCCAATAAGGTCCCTTACATCTCTAAATCCATGATTCTGTGACCTTTGGTATTCTACCTGTAAAGACATTTTGTACTTCTGAAATATGCATGACCTTAAAGGACAGCCTTTATGGCGGTAGCATTTTGCTTTACCAAATCAAACACTGTTTTATAGTCAACAAACTATAAACATGGTCACATTATGTTACAGGTGCGTTATAGACCTGTCAGATACGTGATGGTGAAGAGGTAGTTTACTGTGTAATGGCACTTGTGAGAGCCTGGTTATACCCTTCTAATGTTTCAGTGCACGCATAGATTATTCTCACAGACGTGTGAGAAAACAAGCATATGGCTTAGTAGATGGTTGTGTTTTTATTCACATCTGCGATTTTTTTCTACACCTTTGGTATCTTCAAATACTGTGGAAATGGATTTTCTTGGTCCTCTCAAAATTGTGTTGCCTTTAGCATGGAAATCTTTGTATGTACTTGGTTTAGTCCAGTTACTTTTCCCAATTTTGTCCTCTTTCTACTGCCATTTCTACTTCCTATATAAGCACATCTGGGACTGAGTTCAACTGTGGTAGATCCCTATCTTTGTCAGTGAAAAGACTTTTTATAAAAATCTCTGCAAGTTTTCCATCTTTTGTCTGTTGTGTTTCCAGTTTCATCATTAAAAGCCCTCAGGATGACTCTTCTTTAGATGAGGTTTTGTTTTTTTGGAGGGCATTTGGGGTTAAGTGACTTACCCAGGTTCACACAGCTAGTAAGTGTTAAGAGTCTGGGGCTGGATTTGAATTCAGGGCCTCTTGACTCCAGGGTTAGTGCTCTATTCACTGCACCACCTAGCCGCCCCTTAGATGAGTTTCTTCTCAAGCTTTCCTTAAACTAGATTTGTCCTTCTGTTTTATGAAGTAATAGTATTCAAAATCTTTCCTTTGAAATTTTGCCAATGAGTTTATTATATTCACAGCTGGTACCAGTGGCTACTGTATCATTCCACTTAGCTAGCAAGTCAAGTGTTAGTAGATAAAGGAGGTTTTTAAGCTCTCAGCTTATTCTTTATGGCAGATTTCTGTGTGAAAGTATTACAAACCACGTTCATGACTCATCCATTCTCTTCCCATTTTTGTCATAATAATTTATTTAAATAGATGAGGTTGAAGTTATTTCATTATACACCATATTTTTTATCATTTTTGTTTTTCTCCTAAGTTTAAATTAAATTGTATTTTATTCTCTCCTAACAAGTTGTAGGTTTGATTATACAGAAAGAGCTGATTTGGAAATGTCTCCCACAACAGTCAGTCAATAATTATTTAAGTACTTACTAAGGACCAGGCACTGTGCTAAGCATTGGGTTTGCAAGGAAAGGATAAAATAGTTCTTGCCCTCATGTAACTTATATTTTAATGGAGGGTACAACCTGTAAATGACTAGATACATACAAGAGATATTAGAATGGGTAGAGATTAGTCTCACAGGGTAAGGCACTAACAGCCTGGGGAGCTGGGAAAAGCTTCCTGCAGAAGGTGGAATTTGAGCTGAGTTCTTCCTGTGTGTGTGTGTGTGTGTGTGTGTGTGTGTGTGTGTGTGTGTGTATACACACATACATATGTATAATACACACATACACATATGCATACATATATACACACACACATATGGAAAACAGTCCATAATGGGGGATAACCTGCACATCATTAATGAGATAATTTCTGTCGCTAAAATAGTTTCATTTTTTGTGCTGTTACTTATATTTGCTGTGTCCAGTGCTTCCCAACTCTTTTCTCAAAAAAAAAAAAAAATACATTCATGATTTACGTTGGTGAAACTTGTAGAGAGTCTTCAGGTCTTTAGCATCTCATTCTTTACTCCTGGACCATATTTTCCAATATGATCCTCCTTAACTATGCCACCCACCTTTTGCTCAGAAGTCAAAGATTATCAATGTAAGAAAATAGATGGTTGAGGGGCAGAGCCAAGATGGTGGAGTAGAAACAGCACTTCCACTGCTCCAGCCCAAACCACTTCAAAATCATGTAAAAGGGGACTCTAAACAACCTCTGGAGCTCCAGAACCCGCAGAACGACACAGAGAAGCTAACCTCCCACTGAGGGCAGCCTGGCAGGGAGCAGCCAGCACAGCGCTCTGGGAGCCGAGCCCAGGCCCCCATGATTTGCAGTTTTAGCCCCAGGGCAGCCGGACCAGCAGCCAGCTGGAGGGACCCCAGAACACCAGTTGCTGTTGCTTTTCCAGCATTACCAACACATAGATGCCTAGGACAAAGTGAGAGGTTAGTGCCCTAAGGACTTTGTGACCAGTATTTGGGAACGCGTCAGATTCTTTCCCTGGGGGTGAGAAGCCTCTGAGGAGCTGTGGCACAGCCGCCATTTTGCAGCTTCAGTTGCAGCTTCAGCTCCTGGCCTGTGAACTGTAGGGGGATCTGGCGATCAGTCTGGGGGGTAATCACTCTTGTTTTAATCTTCTTGGATCTGGATTGCAATCTGGGGTGGAGGTCTTGGGGTGTGTGACCAGCTTGCCAGAGTGTATGTGGGCTTCAGAGAGGGCACCCAGCTAATACCTCCAGAAGTTGAGAAGACCCCAATGTTTGGGTCAGAAGCTCCCCTGTCTGGTGGCAGAGTCCTACTGTGGCAAGAAGCCCAAAAGTCAACCAATTAAGTGGCAACATGCTTAGGCAAAGGAAACAAAATAAACAGAAAAATTCAACATTAGACTCCTATTTTGGGGGCAAAGAGGATCAAAGCATGGAACAGGACGAGGACCGTGAGTTGAGAAATCCTGCTCTAAAAGCCCCAGAGGAAAATGCGAGTGGGTTACAGGCCATAGAGGACTTTAAGAAGGATTTTAAAAACCAAATAAGAGAAGTGGAGGAAAAATTGGGAAGAGAAATGAGAAGGATGCAGGAAAAGTATGAAATGAGAGTCAACAGCCTGAGGAAAATAACACCTTAAAAAACAGACTAACTCAAATGGCAAAAGAGGGTCAAAAAGGCAATGAGGAGAAGAATGCCTTAAGAAGCCAAATTTGCCAGATGGAAAAAGAATCTCAAAAGCTCACTGAGGAGATTCATTCCTTCAGAGTTAGACTGGAGCAAATGGAAGCTAGTGACTTTATGAGAAATCAAGATGCTGTTAAGCAGATCCAAACAAATGAAAGATTAGAAGGCAGTGTGAAATATCTCATGGGAAAAACCACTGACCTGGAAAATAGATCCAGGAGAGATAATTTAAAAATTATTGGACTACCTGAAAGCCATGATCAAAGAAAGAACCTAGAAATCATCCTTCAAGAAATTCTCGAGGAAAATTGCGCTGATATTTCAGACCCAGAGGGGAAAATAGAGGTTGAAAGAATCCACCGATCACCTCCTGAAAAGATACCAAAAAGAAAACTAGGAATATTATAGCCAGGTTCCAGAATTCCCAGATCAAGGAGAAAATACAACAAGCAGCCAGGAAGTAACAATTTCAATATTGTGGAAACACAATCAGAATAGCACAGGACCTTGCAGCTTCTACATTGTGGGATGGAAGGGCATGGAATATGATATTCCACAGGGCAAAGGACCTGGGATTAAAACCAAGAATCACCTGTCCAGCAAAACTGAGTATCTTCTTTCAGGGGAAAATATGGTTATTCAGTGGTATAGAGGACTTTCAAGAATTCTTGAGGAAAAAACCAGAGTTGAATAGAAAATTTGACATTCAGACACAAGAAGCAAGAGATGCTTGAGAAGGTCAACAGGGAAAAGAAATCAAAAGGAATATTCCTACATGGGAAAACAATAACTGTAACTGATGAAACCTTTCTCAGTATGGAAATAGTTGAAGAGGGATATATGGGCATATGAATACATATGTGAATATGTGTATATATGTTTACAGGTATACATGGATAGAGGGCACAGGTCGAATTTGGTGGGAAGGGATGATACTTAAGGGGTGAAGTTAAGAGGTGAGAGAAGAATGTGGCAAGAGGAGATGGGGAGAGACAGGGTGGGGTAAACTATCTCATGTAGAAGAGGCAAGGGGAAGTGGTTGCAGGGGGGGGAAGAATAGGAAGGCAAAAAGGCAAAATCATATTCTCATTGAATTTGGCTCAAGGAGAGAATGACATACATACTAAATGGGATATCTCACCTTGCAGGAGAGTAGGGGGAAGGGGGGGATGAGAGGGAGATGATAGAGGAGAGGGCATGCTGGGGGGAGGGGAGGCTGGAGGCACCCTTTTTTTTTTTTAAGCAATTGGGGTTAAGTAACTTGCTCAAGGTTACATGGCTAGTCATTATTTATGTGTGGGTGCTCATTTTCTGAGGCTGGATTTGATCTCGAGTCATCCCAACTCCGAGGCCGGCGCTCTTACTCACTGCGCCACCTAGCCACCCCTTTAGGGCAATTGGGGTTAAGTAACTTGCCCAAGGTTACACGGCTAGGTTTTTGTTTGTGTGGGTTAAGTGTTGGAGGCCGGCTCCGAACTCGGGTCCTCCTGACTCCAGGGCCAGCGCTCTATTCACTGCACCACCTAGCCGCCCCGGCACCCATTTTTGAAGAGGGACAGGATCAAAGTAAGGAATGCAACAGTGGGGGGTGGGATGGGTGGGAGGGAAATATAGCCAGTCTTTTACAATATATCTACTATGGTAGTGTTTTGCATAACTAGACTTGTACAGCATATACTGAATTGCTTATCTTCCCAGCAGGAGTGGGTCACAAGGGATGAAAGTAATGGATCTGGAATTCAAAGTTTTAAAATTAAATCTTTCAAGTATATATATAAATTTTGCATGTAATTGGGAGATAAGATGTGTAGGCATTGGGGCACAGAGATTCACCTTGCCCTAACGGAAAAGTCGAAGGGGGTATGGGAGAAGATATGGGAGAGAGCAGATTGGATGAGGGAATATCTTGTGGGACTGCTGTTCTGGGGTTGTGGGTAGGGGGAAATGGGGGAAAAATTATAACTCAAAATCTGACAGAAATGAATGATGTAAAACAGAAGTTAATAAAGCATTTGGGGAAAAAAAAAGAAAATAGATGGTTAACAAAAATAGGTATTCAGTAAAGCTTCATCCCATACCTTTAGTCCTTCAGCTCTTTGCTAATGAAATATATGCTGTCTTGAATTGTTTTTCCCCAAAAATCATTATTTATTTTTAACCTCCATCTAAATATTTTGAGTTCCAAATTTTCTCCTTCCATCCCTCCCTCACCCTTTAAAAAGTCAGGGAATATGATGTCAGTTATGCATGTGAAGTCATGCAAAACACATTTTCACATTAGCGCATGTCCCCCTGGCCCCCAAATAAAAGCAAGAAAAATAAAGTGAAAAAAATGCTTCAGTCTGCACTCAGAGCCCCTCAGTTTGGTCTTTTGATATAGAAAGTATTTTTGATCATGAGTCCTTTGGAAATTGTCTTGATCATTGCATTGATTAGAGTAGCTAAATCTTTCACAATTGATCTTTACAATTTTGCTGCTAAACAGTATTCTCCTGGTCCTGCTCACTTCACTTTACATCTGTTCATACAAGTCTCCCCAGGTTTGTCTAAAACAGTCCCTCTTATCATTTCTTATAGCACAGTAGTTATTTATCACACTTACATAGCACAACTCGTTCCCCAGTTGGTGGGCATCCTCTCAATTTCCAATTCTTTCCTACCACAAAAAGTGCTGTTACAAATATTTTTATACATATGGTTCCTTTTCTTTTTCCTTTGATCTCTTTGGGATAGAAACAATAGTGGTGTTGGGTCCCAGTTTTATGCCCTTTGGGCATAGTTCCAAATTGTTTTCCAGAATGATTGAATCAGTTCACAATTCCATCAACAATGCATTAGCATGCCTGTTTTTCCATATTCCTTTCAGCATTTGTCATTTTCCTTTTCTGTCATGTTAAAAAATTTGATAGATATGAGGTAGTACCTCTGAGTTGTTTTAATTTTTATTTCTCTAATTAGTAGTTACTTAGAGCATTTTTTCATGCTAAGGATTATGTTGATTTCTTCATCTGAAAACTACCTGTTCATATCCTTTGAATGGTTTGTATTTTTAAAAGATGATGCAGTTCCATATATATTTGAAATATCAGGAATTTACTAGAGAGACTTGCTATAAAAATGCCCACCCTCCCCCATTTCCTGTTTTCCTTCTAATTTTGACTATATTGGTTTTGTTTGTATTGAAACTTTTTTAGTTTCATGTAATTAAAATTATTCATTTTATTTCCTACAATCCACTCTATTTCTTGTTTGGTCAAAAATAGGTAAATTTTTCCACGCTCCCCCAAATTGCTTTTGATATCATCTTTTATGTCTCAATTGTGTGCTCATTTTGACCATATCTTGCTATACAGTGTGAGTTGTTGTTCTGTGCCTAGTTTCTGCAACACTGCTTTCAGTTTTCCCAGCAATTTTTGCCAGATAGTGAGTTCTTACCTCCAAAACTTTGGATCTTTTGAGTTTATCAAATACTAAATTACTGTGGTAATTTACTTCTATATATTGTGTACCTAATCTGTTCTACTGATCTATCCACTCTACTTTTTAGCCAGTACCCGATGTTTTAATGATTATCACTTTTGCATATTCTTTTTAAATCGGATATTTTGCTAAGACACCTTCCATCAAATTTTTTTCATTGGTTTCTTTAATGTTCTTGACCTTTTGTTTTTCCAGATAATTTTATTGTTAATTTTTTCTATCTCTATATAATAATTCTTTGGTAGTTTGATTGGTACAGCACTGAATAAGTAAATTAATTTGAGTAGAATTGTCATTTTTATTATATTGGCTCAGCTTACCCATAGGCAATTAATATTTATTTCCCTAATTGTTTAGATCTGTCATTATGTGAAAAGTATTTTGTAACTGTATTCATCTGGTTCTTTAGTTGTCTTTCATTATCATTGTGTTTTATAGTACAACATATACATGTATAGTACAGTGACAATTGTAATCATCATGGGAATTATTTTCCTATTTTTTTTTGTATACTATTTATAATTCTTCCACAATTTCCTCATTTTAGTTGTATACAGTGCAATAGTATTCCACTATGTTAATATGCTACAGTTTGTATAGCCATTCTCCATTTGGTAGATACTCACTTTTCTTTCCAATATATTGCTACCAGAAAAGACCCTTTATGAAAAGTATTTGTAGGAAAGAAAAGAAAATCAAAACACAATATTCACAATGGCATAACTCAACAACTTATCACTAAAAATGGCTGCATAGTTTTCACCAAAGTGGTCCCATAGTTTTTAACAGAGTACAATCATTTAGTCAATCACTTGGTAACTCAATCATTCAATCATAAAGCACAAAAGGTCAAAGTCCTCCACCCATGGGGCACACTGAGTTACAAATAAGTCACTATTCAGTCATCAGTCACTACTCAGTAACCTCTTAAGGGGTAGTGGAAAATACACAAGCTATCCACCCCTCGGTCACAAGTAAATCACAGTTTCATCAGTCACTACTCAGTACCCATTGAGAGGTTTTTTCATCTTGAGTCAGGGCAGGCTTTCAGCTTCCACGATTCCTCTTCCATGGTCCCAGCTCCCACTCAAATCTAACCAACTACCACCTGAGTTCAAAGGCAGACAGCTCCCAGTTCCTTGTCCAGCTCTCCATGCAGTTCCTGCTCCACATTGGAGCTCAGTGTCCAGTCCACCTCAAGTCACAGCTTCTGTTCCTGGGAAGAGAAAACTTAACAGAGCCATAGACAGACAAAGTAGCAACACCACAGCCATGCTTCCTCTGGCAGCTCCAGCTGGCTCTTGGAAGTTTTCAGCAGCTCTGTTCTCAAAATCAAAATCACTTTCTCCATGGAAATTCCAGTTCAGCAGCAGCCCGGCCTTTGGAATCTCATCCCAAGAAGTTCTGATTTTCCCAGCTTGTGCTGTTCCTTACATATGGCATAGCTCCTCCCTGTTCAGCCCCGTCCTGTCACATCAGCAACAGGGGTTCATACCTTCTGTTTCTTTAACAGAGGCTTAATTTGAAACGAGGTGCTAAGTACCTCTTAGCTTTCCAGTACAAAAGGATCTTCCCATTTTATTACTATTACAAGGGGAACTCTGGTAGGTAATGGTCCTGCAAGATCTCCTAATTATTCTCCTTTCTCAGCTCTTAACCAGTCTAATCCATCTTCCATGTGGCTGCCATAGTAATTTTCCAAAAGTGCCGGTCTGACTATTCACACCCCCAACAAATCCCAGTGGTTCCTTATTACCATTAGGATCAAACTTAATACATCCTGGCACTTGATACTCTCCACGGGGCTATCTTCCAGAACCTGGCCCCTTCCCACCTCTCCATTTTCACATAGTACTCTTCTCCTCATCCTCTTTGTCCCAGCCACACTGGTCTACTTGCTATTGCCCACATGTGAGCTTCATGTCCCACCCCAGTGTCTTTGAGCTGTCTGTCCCCCATGACTGAAATGCCTTTTCTCCTAGCCTTTGCTTTCTGGAATCCCTGGTTTCTTTAAAGACTCAGCTCAAGGGGCCCCTTCTGCTGTATAGGGCGAAATTTCCTGGCCACCCTAGCTGCTAGTGCCTTCCCATCCATGGTTGCCTTGTGTCTTATATATCTAGGTATATATGTAAATTGTCCCATTGGAATGGGGATTGTTTGACTTTTGTTTTAGCACAGTGTCTACCTATAAGTGCCTAATAAATGCTTTTTAATTGATTTGTTAAAGATTGCTACGCATATAAGAACTGATATTTATATGGCATTTATATCATGCATAGGTAATCTTAAGTGATCATTACAGAAACCTGTAAAGCAAGTGTTCTAGGTATTATTAACCCCATTTTGCATATGAGAAACTGAGACTCAGAGGTTAACTGATTTGACCTAATCATGCAGTTAATAAGTGTGTGTGTTAAGAATTGTGATTGGAACTCAGGATATTTTTACTTCAGGTTTCATGTTCTTTCACTGGATCTTCCATAGTAATCACTCAATAAGTAAATTGAATAAATAAAGCTCAGTAATTCCTACATTATTCAAATGATTGAAATACCTTATTGTTGGCAGCATCTTAAGGGAATGAGGTGTTTCATATTAATTATTCAGGTAATTGAAGCTTGAATGTGAAGAGTTTTCTAAAATGTCTATATATGTTTTTTTCCTACTTAAAACAGCAAACTGAATGTAATTTAATTTTATGAATATGCCCTGTTATACTAGATAGCTTTTTTGGTCTCTTCTGAAGTCAGCTGGCTGCTGTTTTATTTTTGTCTTTGTGTTTGCCTATAACATCCTCTCGTTTTCTTCCCTCTGCTCTCAGAGGTTTTTATTTCTAATTTTTCTGTGGCCTGGAAAACCTGATAACTCATCTTGTCAGCAATTTTAGGTTAACTGAGAGTCAGGGAAGCTGTTAAGCTCCTCAGGAGCTCAAGACTTGGTGTGAGTGTAAGACTTTGTGAACACTATTTTGGAAGCCCAGAGGCCTTTCTATCTTTCAACAATTGGAGGTTGCTGGGACTCTGGCCTCTGAATGAATGGAGTGTTGCTGTACTCACTTTGTTGCCCTGTCCCTCTGTTGACAACTCTGTTCTGCCTCATTACTTGCTTTGTTGGCAGTCTTTTCAATTTACTCTTTTTACTTTTAGTTAGATTCTCAGAAGCTTTTGAAATTTAAATAAGGTACTGAACTGCCATCCTAACTCCAGAAAAGGAAGCTTGGATTAGACTAGTGCTTTGGTCTATGAAATTAGCTCTCTGATTCTCACTCTGTTATAAATTATATGGAAGATTGAGGCAAGGTGCAAGTTGGGAAATAGGAAAGCTGCCCAGGTAATTGTGCATCCTGTCTGTACAAATATAACTTTATTCTTTTGTTGAAGCAGATTCCTAGAGCATCAGTTATTCTCATATTAAAATGAAAGTACAGCACCCTCCCAGGTTCCTACTTTGATTCACACTCTGTGGCTGTGTAAAGTAGACATGGGACAGTGTGGTACCTCACTGATCCTGGTCACTGAAAGCCCTCCCCTTTGTAAATAGAAATTGTACCACTGAGGGAGGAGAGAGATGTGGATACAGAAACAGAGTTTCTCAAGGAATGAAAACCATCTTGAGGAACAGGCTTCCTGGCAGCATAGAAGAGAATCCACTATGGACTAAAGAGAATCAAGCCAGTCCTGGGAACCAGCCAAATAACCTATCCTGAAGAGGGATTGTACCCCAGGTACTAGGAGTTTGGAGTTGTGATTGTATCCTATATGTGTGCTTCACTACCGTCATACTTTAAATTCGAGCCTGCTCTTCCCATGAAAGCTTTGTGCATTTATGAAGAGAATACCCCAAGTTTAAGGGGGAGATATTTTGACCAATTTTTCTCACTATTATCATCTTAGTAAATGCATTTGCTAAGAGCTAATTGTGTTTTACAGTTGATAATGGGAAGTACTTTGATGGGGGTTTATGAAATGTTAGGGATGGATACCTACAGAGTACGATTACTGAACTTCAAGGGAGTAGCTATCATATGGGGTCTCATTCTGAAAATATGGGGACAATCTGGGGAAGTTACATAAGCATGAGTCTTCTCTATAGTCCATAAGTATTTGACCTTTCTTTTCTGTTCCTGAGTCATATTTTTCAACATATTTTTGCCACCCTTTCCTACACCCACCTTTTCATTGAAATTACCATGTATCAGAGTATCTGCTTAATTTGGAAGAACCCATTAAGTTCTTAAATTTATTTATGTCCTGCATAGATGTTGATGCGTAAGCTACAATTATTTTCATGGTGTACTTTTTGTGAATGCTTATCATGAACATGGCAATACAAGGCAACCAAATGCCCCATGAAATTACATTTCTTATTATGTCTAGATGCATAAATAAAATCAATTCTGCCAACTTTTTACCAGACTCTCCAATGAGAATCTTTCCCATTTTAGGTTCTTGTTGTAACTTTCTTTTTTTTTTTAAACAAATGCTTTATTAACTTCTGTTTTACATCATTCATTTCCACCAGATTTTGAGTTACAATTTTCGCCCCGTTTTTCCCCTACCCACCATCCCAGAATAGCAGTCCCACAAGATATCGCTTCCTCCAGTCTGCTCTCTCCCATATCTTCTGCCATACCCCCTTGACTTTTCCATTAGAGCAAGGTGAATCTCTGTGCCCCAATGCTTGCACATCTTATCTCCCAATTACATGCAAAAGAGTATTAATAATAGTATTTATATATATTTGAAACATTTAATTTTAAGACCTCAAATTTCAGATCCATTCCCTTCCTCCCTTGTCACCCATTCCCTCTGGGAAGATAAGTAATTCAGTATATGTTGTACATGTCTAGCTATGCAAAACATTACCATAATAGATATATTGTACAAGGCTGCTTATAATTCCCTCCCACTCATCCCACCCCCCACCTGGTCCATTCCCTACATGATCCTGTCCCTCTTCTATAGTGGGTACTTCCAACCTCCCCTCCCCCCAAGGATGCCCTCCCATCCATCATCCCTCCTCTCATCCCCCTTCCCCCTATTCTGCTGCAGGTTGAGATATCCCATTTAGTATGTATGTCATTCTCTCCCTGAACCAAATTCAATGAGAATGTGGTTTTGCCTTTTTGCCTTCCTGTTCTTCCCCTCCCCTGCAGCCACTTCATCTTGCTTCTACATGAGATAGTTTACCCTACCCTGTCTCTCCCCATCTCCTCTTGCCACTTTCCTCTCTCACCTCATAATTTCACCCCTTGAGTATCCTCCCTTCCCAACAAATTCAATCTATGCCCCCTATCCATATATAACTGTAATCATATATGTGTGTATATATATATGTATATATGTATGTATATATGTATATATATACACACACACATTCACATATGTATTCAAATGACCATACACCCTTCTTCCATTATTTTCATACTGAGAGAGGTTTCATCAGTCACAATTATTGTTTTTCCATGTAGGAATGTAAATAGGTCAACTTTGATAAGTTCCTTTTGATTTCTTTTCCCTGATTACTTTCTCAGGCATCTCTTGCTTCTTGTGTCTGGATATCAAATTTTCTATTCAACTCTGGTTTTTTCCTCAAGAATGCTTGAACGTCCTCTATTCCACTGAATGACCATATTTTCCCCTGAAACAAAATACTCAGTTTTGCTGGGTAGATGACCTTTGGGTTCAGTCCCAGCTCTTTTGCCCTCTGGAATATCATATTCCATGCCCTTCGATCCCTCAGTGTAGAAGCTGCCAGGTCCTGTGCTATCCTGATTGTGTTTCCACAAGATTTAAATTGTTTCTTCCTGGCTGCTTGTTGTATTTTCTCCTTGATCTGGGGATTCTGGAACCTGCCTATAATATTCCTGGGAGTTTTCTTTTTGGGACCTTTTTTCAGGAGGTGATCGGTGGATTCTTTCAACCTCTATTTTGCCCTCTGGATCTAAAACATCGGGGCAATTTTCCTTGAGAATTTCTTGAAGGGTGATTTCTAGGTTCTTTCTTTGATCATGGCTTTCAGGTAGTCCAATAATTTTTAAATTGTCTCTCCTGGTTCTGTTTTCCAGGTCAGTGGTTTTTCCCATGAGATATTTCACATTGCCTTCTAGTCTTTCATTTGTTTGGATCTGCTTAACAGCATCTTGATTTCTCATAAAGTCATTAGCTTCCATTTGCTCCAGTCTAACTCTGAAGGAATGAATCTCCTCAGTGAACTTTTGAGATTCTTTTTCCATCTGGCAAATTCGACTTTTTAAGGCATTCTTCTCCTCATTGCCCTTTTGGGCCTCCTTTGCCATTTGAATTAGTCTGTTTTTTAAGGTGTTGTTTTCCTCAGTCAGGCTGTTGACCCTCATTTCATACTTTTCCTGCATCCTTCTCATTTCTCTTTCCAATTTTTCCTCCACTTCTCTTATTTGATTTTTAAAGTCCTTCTTAAGGTCCTCTGTGGCCTGTAACCTGCTCATATTTTCCTTTGGGGCTTTTGGCGCAGGATTTCTGACCTCACAGTCCTCCTCCTGTTCTATGGTTCGATCCTCTTTGCCCCCAGAATAGGAGTCTAATGTTGCATTTTTCTGTTTAATTTGTTTCCTTTGCCTTGGCATGTTGCCACTTAATTACTTGACTTTTGGGCTTGTTGCCACAGTAGGACTCTGCCACCAGACAGGGGAGCTTCCATCCCAAACGTGTGGGGGGAAAACTTCCGTTTCTGGCAAGCTGGATATCCACCCCACGACCTCCCCCCCCAGACCACAATCCAGATCCAGGGAGGTTAAAGCAAGAGCGATTACCCCCCAATACTGATCACTGGATCTCCCTACAATTTGTAGGCCGGGAGCTGGAGCTTCCACTGAAAACTTCAAAATGGCGTGTCTCCTCAGTGGCTTCTAGCCCCCAGGGGAGGGAGCCCACGTGTTCCCCAAATACTGGTCTCAAAGTCCATAGGACACTAACCTCTCACTTTGTCCTAGGCATGTCTGTGTTGATAATTCTGGAGTCGCCACAGCTGCTGGTGTTCTGGGGTTCCTCCAGCCAGCTGCTGGCCCTGCCACCCTGGGGCTAAAACCTCGGCTCACGGGGACCTGGGCTCCGCTCGGCTCGGCTACCCCCACGCTGCCGGCTCCCAGACCTCTGTACTGGCCGCTCCCTGCAGGATTGCTGGGCTGTCCTCAGCGGGAGGTTAGCTTCTCTGTGTCGTTCTGTGGGTGCTGGGGCTCCAGAAGTTGCTCAGAGTCCCCTTTTACATAGTTTGGGGGGAATTTGGGGGGAGAGTGCCTTGGACGCGCTGTTTCTACTCCGCCATCTTGGCTCCGCCTTTCTTTTATTTTCTGGTTTCATTCATAGTTAAAAATATCCAGGTTAATACAGTTCGGGTCCTCCAGTGGTATTTACACTCTTCGGTCATTGGACAAGGATCTTGGATTTAGAGTGCCACCATCTCTGTAACAGGACGGGATGGTTCTTGGAAAGCAGATGTAGTCTGTTGCTGGCACCAGCCTTGAAGCCTTGCCAGTATGACAGAACCAGACAGATACTGCTCTCTGCTGGCACAGTCTTCAAGACCTCTGAGCCACCCTGAGACAGCAGAGTAGCAGTAGTCCTTGATATACATAAAATTTCACTCAGTTACATGTGCGTTTATGTTTTTCTACCAGAAGATTCATTTTGTCTGGAGGGTTTGTTCTTTTTGTTTTAGGGAAAAAAATGATCTTGAGTACTGAGAGAAGTATGTTTGTAAGTGGGGGGGCAGGGGAGGGCGGCTGTGGCGGTGACACAGTGTTAGTCACAGCTGTATCTAATCTGTTTGAACTCTTGAGGCTGTTTGTTTTCCCCATGAGCTTGTAGATTCTCTCAGTGACTCACCAGCTTTGGTCCTTGTCATTCTGTCCCCGTCTCCCTCCTCTGAAATGTCAGTTCTGAGCTGCTCCAGTGGGAGCCTTCTCTCTTTTGTTGTCATCTCTTCCTTCAGTCTGACCACAGATATGCTGATGTAGGCTCAGTGATGTCTCCATAGAAATCAGAAAATACCATGGAAATATGAATAGAAGAATAGTTTATTAGCAAGTATTAGTTAGCATGATCTCATTCTTACAAGTAGAACTCTGATTATTAAACTATGGATTCACTGTGCTTACATGGTTATCTGTCATTTTAGGTAAAAGTGGCTTCATACTTTGCCACCAGCACAATTTTCACATAGTTTTAAGTGAAAATGCCAATTGTAACGGGATGATTCATAATGCTTTTAAAAGTGGTATCTGAATTCAGCCTTGAAATACAGGGGATGTCAGAAAGAACTCTGAGTCATAGGGGATTATATCCGTTAGACAGATTTTTTTTTCAGCAAGAATTCCCACATTCTTAGTTGCTAATCTGTAGTACACAGTGTAGGAAGAAGGAAGGTTTGAGAGGTAAGAGAAGCTGCCCACCAAGATTATAGATCTTTCCTTGACTCTTCATTAGCAGGATTGTCTGAGGATAGCTGGAAGAATCACTGTCACACACACCCACTGCGAGCAGCTAGAATTTTGGGTTTTCCTTTTCCCCCAGTGTGCTTGAAAGTTCTTTGTTTCATTACAAAATGTGTCCTACTACAAAGTTGGCATATGCAGAGATGGGTAATAGGAGGATAAAACTGCATTTTGTAAAATTATCCTTTAGAGAGGAATATGAAAATAATGATGAAAAGCTATAACGTGTTTATCATCGTTTAACTATGTCTAGATGAGCTGGCATCCTCAGAAATGGAATCCAGCAGGAATGATACCAAAGATGACTTTGGTGTAAGTACTGAAAACATCCTAAAATTCAACATGCCTAAAAGCTACCTATGTTTGTAATGTACCTCCATACTTATAATTACAACTGTGTTGGCATCTTTCTGACCTGTCTTAGGAATTTTCTGCTTGTAGATTTGGGGTTGGGGCTGTGTTATTAGCTAAGTGAACTTAAACCTCCTTTTTTTCCCTTTGGATGCATGTTTTAAAAGTGTTACTGTCTAATGTTGTATATTACATATAATATTATTCCTTTTAGGTAATATATCACTTTGTTGACTAAAACTGTTTTCTGTTTAGTTAGTGAAGCATACGTGAAAGCCAAGAAAGAGCTACATAGGATGTTATCAGGAAGAGTTGTGAAATCTTCTCAGGGAATATTTTAGAGTAACAGAGATGTCTATCCAGGATGTCTCAGAGCCTCGCTTCCCAAACTTTATTTTTTTAATTATGTACCCTTGTCAAGAAACACACTTTTGGACATTCATCGTAAATATGAGTACATTTATACATTATATTCATTTTCTATTATACTAATAAGTACATGTATTATAAAATTTACAAAGTAGAAATTTTTAAAGGGTGAAATAAAGATAGAATAATAATGATTCTAGAATTAATAGGGAGCTAGTAGAGTTTATAGGTTTAGGAGAGTGAAAAGGGCAGATATTTGCTTTAGGAAAATCACTTTGGCAGCTTTTTGGAGCATGGATTGGAGAGGGATGAGACTTAAAGTGGGGAAAAGAAATAATTGCAATATCACTGCAATAATCCAGGTCAGAGATGACCAGGGCTTGAACTTGGGTTTGGGCTGTGTCAGGTGAGAGAGCTAAACATGAGTGAGATGTTGCGAAGGTAGAAACAAAATTTGAAAATTGATTGGATATGTGAGTTGAGGGAAAGCGAGGAGTCAGGGTTAATGCCAAGACTGTAGATCTGGAATGCAGGGTGGTGGTGTCCTCAACAGAAACAAGTCAAGTGGGAACAGGGTAGAACATGGAGTTCAAAACATCCACTGGGCAGGAAGTGATTTGGTCCTGGAGTTCAGGAAAAAGATTAAGGAAATCTACAGATCTGGGAGTTATCTGCATAGAGATGATAATTTCACCCATAGAAACTGATGATTTCACCAGCTGGGTGGGTACAGAGACAAGGCGCTAACCAGAGTTCTGGGCTATACCCCCCGTTAAGAGATAAGACATGGATTAGAGTCCAGCAAGGGAGACTGAGGAGGAGCTATCAGACTGGCAAAAGGAGAACGGGCAGAGCAAAGTGAGTGAGGATCCGGGAGGAATGATTGGACAGTGCAGAGGCCACTGTGGGTTGAGAACCTGGGAGACCAGCAGGATGGCTGTTTCTGGGGAAATAGAGAAGTTCAGAAGGTCACGTCATCATACAGTCCAGGTCTGTGCGTCCTGTGCTGCTTATTCTTTTCACTGAAAAGTGAAGAGAGGTGTAAGGAGTTACTCACAGTCGCTGCCCCAAAGCTAGAAATTCATTCCTATGAAGATAGGGAGCAGGAATTACTTTTGCAGTTGCTGCTGGTGCCTGGCTCAGATTAGACTTTAACCTTGCTGAAGGGCCCATACCCAGGCAGCCACTTGAAAGGTGAATGATGAAGGGAGAAGAGTCCTCACAAGTCCTCAGCATCCCCCTTGGGGTCATGCTGTATCACCCACTTTGAAGACCTCTGGCTTAGGAGGATAGATAAAGAATAGATAAACTTTGTGATCCCTTCTAGACCCAAGTTTTATGAAAAAGATTGTCACTTTTTCTGTCACTGTAGTTGTTTGTCATTTGTCGTTATTAACAGAATTTAAATATGCCTGACCCATCTCTCGCACCTCAAAGTGAACTGGCTGGCCCAGGCTTTGTTCCACCACCTCTTCCTTTAGTTCGAGGTCCTTTGTTGCCAGTGGATCCAAGAGGGTCAAAAATGAGAAGAGGACTTCCCATCACATCCCCCCCTCCACGAAGTATGTATGGACCGCCAAGGGGCTACTTTCCAGCAAGCAATTTCCCTGGCCCTCCACATCCTCAATTATCAAGTATGTCACTTTTTTTACTTATGTTGGTTTTGGAGAGGAAAGCATGTGTCCATTTTTTTCAGTGTTCAGCATATATTCCTTAAACATCCACTGTGTGCAGACCATGGTTCACGAAATAATATGGTTAGAATTTGTTTTACTCTGGTATTGATTTTGAATTAACCATTTTTCCCTTGAATTTGGAAAACTAATTTCACTTGAATGCTGTGATTTGTGTATACTTTGCTGTTTGATTGTTTGTTTTATTCTTTATGTTTATTTCGTATACCCTTGCATATTTACTTGTTGACTCCCTATTAGAATATAAACTCCTTGACGGTAGTGATTTTTTTTCCTTCTTTGTATTTGTATACCAGTGTTTAATCAATACCAGACAGATCATTTGCTCTTGCAGTAATACTTCTGGTTTGAAACTAATAATGTCTTAATGGATTGCTTACCTGAGAGACAGTGATTATTTTGGCAACCATAGAAAATAATTATAACTTGTATTTTGACATTTAAAATGCATTGTTTAATGAGAATCATTTACAGGTTGTTTTAAGACCAAACTGGAAGGTTTATTGGGTCATGTTTTGTACTAGATAGTTTGGTAAATTTCACTGAAGTCAGCCAGTCAACAAAAATGTATTAAGCACTTATGGGCCAGGCTCTGTACTAAATGCTGGGCTGAAACAAAAAGCAAAACAGAGTCCGTGCCCTCAAGGAACTCCCATTCTAATGAGGTGGACAATTTGCAAATAATCTATATATAATTGGGAGCTCTTCTCTGAGGGGGGTAGGAAGGGAGTGGGACCAAGACAGGGTGCCTGTACCAGGAAGCCAGAGAAGCTGGGAGGAGGAGGCAAGAAAGTCTAGCATTAGCATGGGGAGAGAGCCTGTGCAAAAGCAAAGGTCAGTGGGGGAGATAAGGACTAAAAAATAATTAGTGCCAGGTTCTGAAGGGCTTTAATTGCCAAACAGAAGACTTTGTCTTTGATCCTGGAGGCAATAGGGAGCCATGGGAGTTTTTGTCCAAGAGATTAGTAGTAGATATAGAAAGCTTGGAAGCATCAGCATAGAAATGATGATTACAAACATGGGAGCTGATGAGATCCCTAAGTGAGGTAGTACAGAAAGGGAAGAGGAAAAAAAAAACCCAGGACAGAGCCTTGAGGGACTTACATGTTCAATGGTCCTGACTTAGGTGAAGAATATTTTTAAAAGTGGTACAAAGTGGGACAGCTAGGTGGTATAGCGGGTAGAGCACCAGCCTGGAACTCAGGAAGGATAACACTGAGGAAGTCACTTAACCCCAATTGGCCTTAAAAAAAATAAATTCTTCCTGACATTGCCATTCATGACTTTAAATTTGCACAGTATAAATCATAATTCCAAGGTGTTAAGTAACATCAGTTTTGTTTGGAGAGTTTCTTGATACTAAGGTAACTGAAGATGATTGGGGGAGGGGCTTTGCCACAAGACTAGTCTCTGATTTAAGTAAGATGCATGACAGACACTGGATTCCTTGTGTGATTGGCAGCCATGTGGGGGAAAAAATTCATTTTTTTGTAAGACAAATTTAGACTCAGTTTTATCTGTTTATGCCTAACTGCCCCTTCCTAGTCTGTCTGTTAAAATATTAGATTTTTGCTTAGGGAAAAACTGTAGTTGGAGCTGAAATTATGGATGTGCCTTTATAATTGTGTATAAGATGTAATTGTAAATGTCATTGTTTCAGAAGACCATTTGTTAAATCAATCTAATTCAGTGATACAAATGATGTTTTTGTTATGTGCAAGGCATGTCATCAAAATGTAATTATTTTAGTGTCAGAGAAACTTAGAGATTTATGGTCATTGTAATAAAATATGAATTGGGATGCTGTAAATCAGTGACATTTTTCATTTATGATGAAGTGGAGCTATTTAAAGCTAAAACAGATCTACCAATCTCTTTAAACAGTGAGAAGTGTCTATCCACCCAGGGCCTTTGCTCACTATCTTCCCGCAAGAGATGGATTTTTACCCCCACCTCCATATCCTGAAATTAGAAATGAGCAATCTTCAGGGTTGATTCAGCCTTCAAATGAGCCTGCTGCTGATCATCGAGAGCCATAGCAAGAAACTTGACAATTTTTTTTGTTTCACCAAAAGTAATTTATGATATATTTTTTAATCATCTCTCATTTTAAGTTTAAGTAACTGCTGTTATTTCACTGGTTTTACTGTTCCTCAGATTGAAGTTTGATGAAATAATAATAATTTTTAGTGTAAGGTTTTGTAAATAAAGATGATTTAATTGAGTCTTATGAATACATAATTTCCCTTTGTACAAACACTCCTTATATGCATTTGAAATTTTGCATTTTAACTTGGTTAACCAGACCACCATAATCTAAATTAAGTGATCAATTTAGTTCTGGGAAACATTTAAACACTAAAGCCATTCCTGCTTTGTCAAGGGCTTTATTTATTGTGGTTATAAGACAGAGATGAAAATAACTTGATGTTTACCCTAAAATAATAAATTTCAGTTGGTTTAAAAGATTTCTTTGGCATTGAAAATATTAATAATTAGAGATTATTTGATTTAATTGTGACTTCATTAGGTAGTTTTAATCCTGAATAGGGTTCATCATGGAGGTTATTATAATTCTGGTATATTATCAAAAACATTCTTTGCACATAAACTTAAGTGACCCCAAAATAATAAAATAATAATAATAATGATAAAAGCTTTTCAATTGAAATTATTTACATTTCAAAAGAGAATAAAACCTAAGTATATGAGATGTGAGGAGTTACTCATTTCAAGAGAGGGTTGAACTAAATGACTTCTAAATCCCTCCCAACTCTAAGATTCGCTAAGTCTGGGAATGAAATACTGCTTCATAGGGAAGTTCAGAGTGTGAGGTTCTCCATGACTCAGTTGCTGATTGTTAGGGCCTAATTACTAAGGCCTGGGCCCTGGATTTGGCCTGAGGGAATGCAGGGCCTTGAAGGCCCAAGATGCCCAGAGGTGCTTTCTGCAAATTAGCAAATTAACTTTTGTTGTGCATTGAGAGTGCTTCATCCAACGGGAATGGTCTCCTCCCCCGCCAGCCAGAGGTGAATATATAGAGCAAACTCCCAGAAGAGGGGAAGGAAGGAATTCGGGTATTCAGATAGCAGAGGAGTCATGGAGCAGCTATCAAATAAACCTGTTGAGCCTGATCCTGAGTCCTGGCGTTCTGTTGTGCATTTTCCCCGTAGCTGTATCTATGGGGCTGGAGACGTCCAAAGACCTGGTTATAGGTAAAGTCGGCCTGTCGGGACTGCAGGCCGAGAGGAACCCCCCCAACAGCTGATCAACTACAGATTATCACTTATTGGTAATTGAACTATATTTAATTTAATATTGAGTCTAAAGCCCTTATTCTGTCAAAAGAGGGAAGGAGCTAAGGAAACTCTTTACCTCAGGTAAGCAAGCCTCTTTTCTCTAAATATACTTACTAAAGAAAAGGCACTTAGTAAATTTAATGAATATCCTTATAACAGTTATCTGAGTGGTTATCCTAAGATGTTACCCTATGAACTTCAATGAGGGTAGGAACTAATCTTATTAATTAAATTTATTCTATAAAATCTGAATGAGAATGATTTATGCACTTATCTCTGTCTATGGTCCCTTCCAACTTTATAGTTCTTGGGTCCTGTCAAGTACACTGGGTGAACTTCAGGGCTCAAAAAGATACCAACATGCTATGGAGTGCCTAAATGGTGAGGTGAATAGAGCACTGGCCCTGGAGGCAGGAGGACCCGAGTTCAAATGCAGCCTCAGACACTTAACACTAGCTGTGTGACCTTGGGCAAGTCACTTAACCCAAATTGCCCTGCCTTCCCCCCCTGCAAAAAAAAATAAAGATACTAACATTCTAGAAACATTTAGCCGAGTCAAGTAAGAAGAAATATAGTGGGGATAAATATGGTCTTACGCTTGGGTTCAAAAACTTCCAAAGTATAAGATGGGTGAGGTAAGGCAGTTCCACCTGAAAAAGATTTGGGGCTTTGCTTTAGGGAGCTGGAAGCCTGACAGCTGCCTTGATCTCAGTCTGGACTGAGAGCCACAGTGTACTCTGCCCTTCAGACCGCTGGTGGTGGACAATTCTGAGCCCCCTTTTGAGGAAGGACATTTATGAACTGGAGAATGTCCAGAGGAGGCCTGTCAGGATTGTGAGGACCTCAAGATCAAGCCATAAGAGAATCAGTTGGGGGAACGTGGAATGTTTAACCCAAGAGGAAGATGGACATCACGGCAGCTTTTAGGTATTTGAAGAACTACATGTAAAAATGATGTTTTCTTGGTCCCAGCAGGCAGAACAAGGATGAGTGAATAGGTGAAGGTTGTAAATAGGAAAATTTAAGGTTGGTGTGAGAAAAACTAATCATTAGAGTGATCTGAGGCTGGAACGAGCCTCCTGAAAGGGGGTGGGTTTTCCCCTTCCTCATGGTTTCTGAGCAAAGACTTAATAGCATCTGTTAGATGAATTTAAAATTTTTTCAGGTGTGGGTTGGACTAAACAGAAACTGAGGTTCCTTCTAACTCTAAAATTCTGTGGTTCTGAGACAATGAAGTTTTTGTTGTTGTTTTTTTTTTAATTTCATTTTTTTAAGCAAGGCTAGGGCTACTTCCAAGTTTTATCAACCTTAGGAAATGGATGGGGAATATCAAGGCCACAGCCCAGACACTTATGGCACAGTTAATAATTCATTATTCGGCAGGGTCATCTGTAGTAAAGAGGCTGAGAGGTCATAAACCTCTTACTTGTAGAATATCTCAGGAACTGAGTTGATACTGAGGCTCTTCCTGCACACCACTCAGGATTCTCTGGCCCATCTGCCAAAACCTCCCCCATCCCAAGAGCAGCATTAGGTGAATGACACAAAATCTTGCTCTCTTAGAAGCCTTTTTGGAGGAGTTGCCCCCTTCTTTCACAGGGGCTGAATAAGAACCAACCACATCCAGTGACTCAAAATTTTCACCAAGTCAGCTAAGCAATCTTTCTTCCAAGCAAATACACACTTGCTATAGTTAGGAGGGCAACTAGGTGAATGCTGGGCCTGAAATCAGGAAAGCCTGAGTTCAAATCTGGCCTCAGATACTTCTAGCTGTGTGACCCTGGGCAAGTCACTTAACCCCTGTTTCCTCATGTGTAAAATGAACTGGAGAAGGAAATGGCAAACCCCTCCAGTATCTTTGCCCAGAAAACCCCAAATGGGGTCATGATTTGGAAAGGACTGAACGACAGCACAGACACATAGCAAGAGCTTCAACTTTCCCATGCTATTAGAAATGAAAACACCTAATAACAGTGCCCTTTGGTCCCCCAAATCCTATCTGGGCAGGATATCCCAGAGGAAAGGAGTGCCTGAGCTGTACCAGGTATATGGAGCCTGTGGAGAAGGCAAGAACCCTGAGGCCAAGGTAGTTGTGCTGGGGAAGGAGTAAGGGCTGACTAGAACTGAACAAAACACTCTGCTATTAGCCTTTCTGGATACTGGGATTTTAGAAACCACTGAACAGAGAGCCCTTCTCCTTCTCAAGGTGATACTGATTTGTCAAATCAGATGTGTAATGATGCAGCTGTTTAGCTGGGGCAGATCTCAGGACAGTTTAAGGACCACTTGAGTTAGATGTGTGCTTTGACTGACTGGTGCAAGGGCACAACTGGGCAGGAATACCTACAACTGCCTTGTCCTTAGGGGGATCATATGGTGCCATGCCTAGAATAACACGGCATCACTACTCCAAGGTCCTATTGGCAGAACTCCACCTCTGCTATTCTTGTACTAGTGCCAACTGACAGGTGCTGACAGGCCCCATAAATAACTGCAGTGGGAGGCATTTCCTCCATTGGTCCTGATTCCAAAGGGACAAGCCTTTGATTATCTAGTCTTGTGCTCTCCAGGCTCCAGACCAGTTGGCCATAGTTACCTCCCAGGAATTAAAGATCTTCTGCCCCAAGACTCACATACCAGCCATGCAGCCCAGACTTGGCAGAACTGTCATCGGATCCTTTCACGGGGCCTTCCGGACACCACGTGGCGGGGAGCGCCGAGCAAAACAAAGCACACTTACACAGCAACTCAGGGGGAAACTCCAACTTTATTTCCTGCTCTTCTACATATATAGCCTATCCTAGGCAAGCACTTTGCATTTTGGCTCTTGGCCAATTACAACACCTTTTGCCTTTTAAGGTCAAGCACACCTTAACCCCTGGGACTCTTATCTCGAGATTTCTACCTGGAGCAAGGATATTCCTTGTGGACCCGGATGTGCGTCGCTCCTTAGAACAAGGCGGGGTCAGCTGGGGGCCTAGCAGTCCCTCAAGTGCCTGGAGGGTTAATGGGGGTGAGAGGCCTTGCCATCATCGCCTAAGCCTGGAGGCAGTGCCGTCACAGGTCCAGGGACCTCTCAAGGGCACTGAGGTAAATCCTCGTTGGCTCTCCTACATATCCCCCTTCCTTTTTAATAGAAGCGGGAAGGGCCTTTACGGCCAACAAGGTGTCTTGGCGGGTACGCACAAGCTTATGGCCCTAAATGCCCAAATAGTCACGAGAAGAAACACATAGAAGAGTCCTAGGGTGAGGCGAGGGAGGGAAAACCATGAAGTGAACTCATGGAAGAGATCATTAAAAAAGGAACTGGAGAGAACAGGGGCATAGCGTGTTTCATTAAGGCGCACAATAGCAAAGGTAAAATTGGCCAATTCTTCACTCAGCCGGGCATCCCAGGGCCCAGAGATCCATTCACTGAGTTGCTTAATGGCAAGCGAAACATTTGCCTAAGCTAAAAATGTTTATAGATAGTTTTTTGTGAAGGATTCATAAGTAGCTTATTGTTTCAAGCAGAGATAAACAGTTCATGAGTTGTTGCTGGGCAGAGTCAATGCCCTGAGGTTGGGGGAGGGGGGCGGTGGAAATGTGATTGTACAGACTGGTTTTACAAATTGATTTTACAGACATAGATCCTAAAGTACCCCGTTTACAAACTGATGTTACAGATTGATACTACAGACATATATACATCACTAGGACCCCATCATTCCTCCCTTAAACAGATGGCACCCAAAATCGTTTGGGGACAAGGGGCGATGGTCTCAGCTTCCCGAACTGCTTCTTGCTGGGAAGGGGTGTAGAGCTGTCCCTGCCTCACAGGGTTCCATCATTCAAGGGGTGGGGTCCATGGCCAATGTCCAGAATCTGGCCAAGGGGTGATGAGTAGCAGCTTCGGGCAACCGTTGGTACTCAGTCTGAGCAGTTATCTGCAGATGGAAAGCACTGAGCCTAGAAGAGATAAACCTAGCAAGGAGGTTAAGCAGGCAAGAGCCAAAAATAAGTAAGAGAAATTTGACCAGAAGTGGGGTGAGGATGGGCTAGCATAAGCCATTACTCAGACTATTTCACTTCCCTTCCTATTTCTACATACTACATAGACAAGATACCGCATAAGTCTTTATTCTTTTACTAACATAACTGTACTGCCTTTAACAAAAGAGGCTTCTGACTTGAACCTCACAGCTAAATGGTACACATACATCCTTGTTTCACAAAGCTTGTTTATCCTGATTATATTCACTCTGGGAGAAAGAGACACTTCACAAAGTGAATCTTGTACATGTACATTCAGTTACAAATGTTAACTTTTGCTTAGATAATGGAATAACTGCAAATTCAGATCAAAACAGCAAGATCTCTTCTGATTCACAGCTCATTACATTAGTTTAGCAATAAATTTATCTTGCAAATGAAAGTTTTAATAGGCCTCTTAAAATTACACTAGAGATTTGAAAATTTCTTCTGAAAGTATTTTCGCTTCTTTTAAAACAGTTTCAAGATTTATAATTGATCACTAAACTTTTCTGAAGAAAGTTAGTTGAAAACTTTTAAAATGATCTTAAGCAATTTGCATACTTTCGCACATGTTCCAATTCCAAATGAAAAATAATATTAGATTTTCCAGTAAGCTTACACAAAAGAACCCATATCTGTTACTGACTACTTGCTCTGATCATAGAAACTTGCTATAGAAGGAGAAAGCAGGGACATGTGACATTCCAAATATGACAGGATAAAACATCCTTGACTCTGTTTCAATTCAGGTAAGTCACAGATATCCAACCATGCAGTATCTGTTCCATCTTATAGCTAGACTCAGGAATAGGTGGGAAACATTCCTTTTCAAAGGAATCCCATGGGTAAACTGAGCCAGGAGGGATCCCATCCCAGACAGAGGCTAAGATTGTCCCTTCAGCCTTTACCGAATGTAGACTTCCACCTATCAGCAGTACAGGATCACATTCCCTCTGAGGAGCTTGTGGCATTTTCTCTGAGATACCGATTTAATGCAACTATACCCAAATTCAAACTCAAAATAAAATTTAGTTCTGGTCCCAAGTGCCTTTTACCTTAAACAACAAGCTTCACCGATCACAGCTTAGAGCTAGTTATTTTTATTTTCATGGAGCTGCACTAAGCAATGAAGATTTATCAGGTCTCACAAATGTAAAGAATTCCATTTACCATCTTTCCTTCTGAAATCTAAATGCCAATTGATAGAAATCCTTCTAATCTTTGCAACTCCTTATCAAGTTAGGTTCATTTAAAACTACACTTAAATAAGTTCCTTTCACAGGCTGAAAGACCTTGCCTAATAGAGATAGTTTTTTGGGGAATTTGGCAGTTTTACAACATAAGGAAAATTTATATGAATTCTAAGGAGGAGAGACTGGGGGAAGGGCTAATAATGATGCCCCTGCTTAGCCAATTCTCATACATGCAGGAGGACTGTTCTGAATGGGTAGAACTAGTCAGAATAAAGTTTTCATCCAATCTCCTCCTTTCCACATACAGTAATCAATTGACAATTTTAGATTTTAACATTAAAACAGTAGCCAAAATAACTTAGTTAACAGTCTTACAAGTTTTAAACAGTCTTAACTGAAACTTCCTTTTAAACAAAGACAGACTTGGAAGTTTATGATTTCCCAAATTACAATACTCCAAGACTAAGAAAACTGCTTATACAGCATAGATAATACAACTTTTTACCAGTAACAATATCATAAACAATTATCATGTTCTTAAATTTGAACTTTGAAATAAAAACAAATGAATTACCAATCTGGTGACTTTAAAAATCAAGTTTTTGAAGTTACACAGAACTAAAATTTTCTTGATGCCACATACCCAATCAACTTATCACTAGAAATCAATTACATTCTGGAATCTCACATAGATGGTGAATGTGGTGATCCATAAACCTTCAAATTAACATAAATACATCCTTAGATGAAGCAAGCTTGAAAACCACATCCCTATATTTTTCTTTCCTTTTTTCCCCAAGTTTCTCATTTGCTCAATAAGAATTCTACAAAATGCCTTTCCAATTCCCTGTGTACATTCACTTCATCATTAGTAATGTGGAAACTATAACTTTAAGTCACTGCATATTTCCAGAATAGCCAAAAAGTTAAATGAACAACCAGCTATCACAATAAATATCAGCAGTATTATTACTACCTGTTTGTCTAATACACAGATTTTTCTTCTTTTAGGTGAGGCAGGAAATAGTTACATCTTCGTCTGCCTGCCTCTTTGATTTGAGGGGAGAAGATTCCCTCCTTATTTCTTATCACCTTCTCCTCACTCCACTTGGCCAGAGTGGAATGAAGAGATTTTCAAACTTTTAAAGATCTTAAAACTTCTGTTCACACTTCTCAATACCAAATACCATCTCTATCTTAACTTCCTACCCATGCTTCTTTCTTTGCTACATGCTTAAACTTTCTTGCTTTTCCTATAGTCTTAGACTTGCATTTATCATAAACCTTACATGATGTTAGATTACACACTCACTCATTCACACAGACACACACAAAAACAGAACAGAGAGAGAACTGACAGGAACGTTCCAAAAGCTCACAGAGGATTGTTAGAATCCCCAGGCACAAATCATGTTTGCTTGGCTTCCAGATAGATGCTAATGGAGGCCAGGTAAGACTTGCTTTAAGATAATCTAGGCTCAGATCCCCAAATGTAGGGGGAAACACTGGCCCATCCTTCCTTCTTGGGGTCGTGAAGACCGAGTTGTTTTTTTTGTTTGTTTGTTTTCAACTGCTCAAGAGACTTGGGGGGGGGGGGGCGGGGAGTCTCAGGGTATGGAGAGAGAATGTCAGGCTTGACAAGATAGATATTGGGAACCAAGGCCATCAGAGACACAGTGTGGGTATAATTGGCTAAGGAGTTACCTTATAGATAGGGTACTGGAGAGAAAGGGGGCAAAAGCAGGGGAAGGCGATATACGACCTGCTAATGGGGGGGGGGGGGGCTCCAACAGCGATCAGCGCTGTGCAGAGTCCCGGGTTTCGGCACCATTTGTCGTCGGATCCTTTCCTGGGGCCTTCCAGACGCCACGTGGCGGGGAGCGCCGAGCAGAACAAAGCACACTTACACAGCAACTCAGGGGGCAACTCCAACTTTATTTCCTGCTCTTCTACATATATAGCCTATCCTAGGCAAGCACTTTGCATTTTGGCTCTTGGCCAATTACAACACCTTTTGCCTTTTAAGGTCAAGCACACCTTAACCCTGGGACTCTTATCTTGCGATTTCTACCTGGAGCAAGGATATTCCTTGTGGACCCGGATGTGCCTTGCTCCTTAGAACAAGGCGGGGTCAGCTGGGGGCCTAGCAGTACCTCAAGTGCCTAGAGGGTTAATGGGGGCGAGAGGCCTTGCCATCATCGCCTAAGCCCGGAGGCAGTGCCGTCACAGGTCCAGGGACCTCTCAAGGGCACTGAGGTAAATCCTCGTTGGCTCTCCTACACAGAACCCTGATTCCCTAGGGTATCCCAGATTACCATCCCAGATTAATGGCCTCTGAAGTTCACTTGTGTATGCTTCTCTCGTAGTGAATGGAGCCATCGGTCACCCAGGAAACATGGTGTTTCTCAGGAGCCAGGTCCTTCTAGGTGGGTGCCCATTGACCCAGTAGAGGAGACAGTGTTCTAGGATCTGGTCTGGAAGCTTTGGTCTCTGGCATACTCAACACCTGCCAGAGGGACCCAGCCGATTATAATTCTTAATGTACCCTTTCCATTTAGCAAGAGAAGCCACCTATGCTCAGCCCTTCTTGTTCTTCATTTTGCATCACCCAACCCAAATGGGCAACTCTGGACAAAGAGTGATTGTGTATGAGCCTGAGTCATCTGTTCAGTAGAAATTAGGGCCCTGGGTGGCTAGGTGGCACAGTGAATAGAGCACCATCCCTGCAGTCAGGAGGACCTGAGTTCAAATCTGGCCTCAAACACTTAACACAAACTAGCCATGTGACCTTGGGCAAGTCACTTAACCTCAATTGCCCTGCCTTCCTCCCTCCAAAAAACAAACAAACAAAATAAGTGAAAAGAAAAAAAGAAATTAGGGCCCAAACATCAGACAAAAATGCATAGGGCAGTATAGTGAGTGGATTTTCTAGGGCATTTGGAAGTCCAGCAAGCCTAAAGCTGCTTATTTTGGCCCTCTCTTGGTTCCTGCCAAAGGCTCCACTCAGCCTGTTTGTTGTGGACAGAGACCTCCAGAAACACAGGGTCATAGGGCCTGAGGGATGAGACTGCTGGAATTATATTATTCAGGAAGCCTCACTTGGAAGAAACAGACCTGCCAGTGACTCAGCCAGTGGGAGCTGTCAGGAGACCAGGCGGGGAATGTGGGTTCTCCAATAAGGCTCTGGGCTTCCTTCATAGATGATGTGCCTGGAGTCCTCCAGATTTTACTTCCATGCACTGTGTTCTCCCCAAATTTGAATGAGCAGGGTTGGTTTCTCATTCCGTGTCCCTGTTTATGGCCCACCATCTGATCTAGGGTATCTGCCACCATGGCTTCCTCTGGCCTAGTCAATACTATGCCCTCAGAGTGGTGGTGTGCACATCAGTGCCAGCAGGAGGGGAGGCTTCCATCAGGTCTCTGCCTAACATAATGTCGCAGTCTAAGTGAAAGTCCAGGTAGCTCTGGGGAAGGAGGATCAAAGTACAATGGGCTTCCCTTCCCAGGTGAAAGTAGACTGCTCCTGGTCTACATCATTCCTCTAGCTCATTTATTCCCCCAGCACAGCACCTGGGGGAAAGAAATGAGGCCTTCAGGGGTGTGCCAGCCAAGGGTGCTCCTTGTAAGGAATAAAAGGGGTCTCCCATGTCACACTGTGGACCACTTCACTCTAGGAGGCTTCAGGTTCCCTTCCACCAAGGGGGGGCCCTGGTTCTGGGCTCCTGGGATCCTAGATTGGCCTCTTATGTGTGGTGATGGGCACCCCCTTTTCTAAGCAGGGCTACCTTTTGCCTTGAAGGACTTACCTCTATTAGGTTTAGGATTATGTTACTCTTCTCTCCTGTTTATGTAAACTTGTCCTAGGAGATTTCCAAATAGCCAGTATCTGTTTTCCCTCCCTCACAACTCTGCAGTGAGAGTGTGTTTCCCATTACCTCTACTAGGATCATAATCATGGACCTGGAGTGTTACATTACACAAGGATTTCACAGCCTCTGGGATTTTCTTTTATAAAGGTGAGCTTTAGCCTTATTGGACACCGAGGTGGTGCGGTGGATAGAGTGCTAGGCCTGAAGTCAGGAAGACATCTTCCTAAGTTCAAATCTGGCCTCACTGACTAGCTATGTGACCCTGGGCAAGTCACTTAACCCTGTTTACCTTAGTTTCTTCATCTATAAAATAAGCTGGAGAAAGAAATGGCAAAGCACTCCAGTATCTTTGCCAAGAAAACCCCAAATGGGGTCACCAAGAGTCAGACATGAATGAATAACAACCAAATTAGCCCTAACATACCTGGAAACCAGGCCATTTCCTGGCCATCTCCATACCATGCTGCCCAAACTGGTCATCAATATCTCCATCCTAGCAGAAACTTGGACTCCAGCTCTGGGACACTGGGCTCTGACAGGTGACCTTATCAAAAACCCGAAACCAGTCCTCCATGTTACTTCTAGGTCTGAGTCCCCCCTTTTCTGTTCCAGCTCCCCTTTATCTGTTCTCCTACCATTAGAACTAGAACTCCTCAAAAGCAGGGACTGTCTTGCTTGTGTTAGCATTTCCAGTGCTCGGCACAGTGATAAAATGAGGGTGATGAAGGGACAGTGAGCAGTGGGAGTGGGGGACAGTTTACCGAATGGCAAGAAACCAGCACTCATGCTGCTAGCTCCAGAGGCAGAAGCAGCTAACATCCCAGCAGAGAGGTGGCACTCAGAGGAGACTGGCAGCCTGGCACAGGGCTTGGACCATCCTGTTCAGCAGCAGCAGCCCCCGCAGCTCTCAGAGACTGGATGCAGCCCTGGACTCTATCTACCAGTGGGCACAAGATAAAGAATGAAGTCCCACCTTCTGGCTTCCCTTTCTCCACAATCCTCTAAAGAGGGTACCATAAAGTCATGTTAAAAAAGATGTTACCACCCTAGGGGACTGGGACGGCATCTGCTTGAGTCTCTTAGTTCCACTTCAATGCTGCCTGGGTTGGGGGCTCAGAAACCCAGGGCAACCTAAAGAAGGGTATCCCTACAAAGATAGGGATGCCTTAACTCAACAAGTATGTATTAAGTACTGTGGATACAAAGTAAAAGCAAATCAGTGCCTGCCCTTTAAGGAGCTTGGCTTCTACTGGAGTTGGGGGGCAGTAGTACACAGATTCATAAATATAGAACATTTACAAAATTAACAGAAAGTGATTTGGGGGAGGAAAGGAGACTGAAGGCCAAGTACTAATAACTGGTAGAATTCAAAAAGGTGGTGCCAGACCTGGAGTCAGGAAGACCTGAGTTCAAATTTGAATTCCTAGCTGTGTGACCCTGGACAAGTCATTTAACTGTTTGCCTCAGTTCCTCACTGTAAAATGAGCTGGAGAAGTAAATAGCACTTGTCCTCAATATTTCAGAATATACATACATTAATATATATATAAATACATATATACTGAAGTATATATTTATTGAATATATTAAATATATAAATATATTACATTAATAAAATATTGTATATGTATATATTGTATGTATGTATATGTAATATACATATGTATGTATAATATATTCTGAAATATATTTACTTAAATATATGTTTAATATATAATATTAATATTATATGCAGAGGACTTTTTGAAGACATGGTTGGGGAAGGAAGCTAGATAATTTGGTACCTACCAGCACCATCATGTGCTCCCCTGAAAAAGAGGCCAGACAGTCCTCACCACCTCTTAAATGAAGCCTTTCCTGGAACATGCCAGGTTGGTTGTGCCAGTTGCCTTGTGTATTCACTTATGGGATATGCTACTGGGTCCAAGGGGGTTGGGCACTTTGTCTTCCCTCTCTGCACTAACAGGCCCTCTGCTTTGGACGAAGGCAGGTGCAGCACTTGTTCATCTGAAATACTATTTGGACACCCTAGGATCAGGCAAAGAAACTCAAAGCAGAAGAGGCAGCTGGGGGCCTGTCTAAGTTTCACCTGCCACGTGCCTGCAGCCACCATGTTGCTAAGGTTACCCCCATCTCCCACCAATCTCAAGGGAAGTCTTGTGAGCAACCTACTTCCCACACAGGGAGCTTCAAAGAGAGGGACAAGTGTCATGCCACTTCCGGGCCCCTGTCAGTGCATAAACTGGTGGTGGCATTTCCTGCTCACACTATGGGCACCATAATGTGTTATTAAAATTGCTCCATCCCTCTGTTCACATGACTGTTGTAATGGCCTCCTTATTGGGCTTCTCTCCCCAGTCCATCCTCTGAGTACCTGCCACTTACTTTTCTAAAGAGCAGGTCTGACCATGTTGACCCCCTTACACAATTATTCCAATGGCTCTGTTGATTATAGGGTTAAATATAAGAGCCTCAGAGTGGGATGTGCGTGTGTCTAGTCAACCCTTTTGACTTAGCTTTGATGTAGCCTGCCCCAATCCTTTCTCTTCCTTAAACCTAGTAAGAGATAAGCCCTTAAGACAAGCCCAGAAAAGAGGGTGATGACCTAGTGCCCATCTTATGCAGAAGGAACAACGACTATGCAGGTTTGGTTGCATCATCACAAAGTCCTCTAAAGGTGATTGTTTCCTCCAAACTGGCCAGGAAACTCAGCGTGCCCTCCACAAAATGCCCCATACTCACGTCCCATGAGATTCAATCCCCACGGCTACACTTAACCTGTGTGCATGTTGTTGTGGATACAAATGGTGCCCTAGAGGGTAAAAAAAGGACTACGGGTTGCTTTTCCAGTACTTTGTGAGGCCCCTCCTGAGCTTGAGGGCATCCTGAAGTCCTTTGCCCCTTTGCTTATCTTTATGATAAAGGCACCCTACCAGATATCCCAGCCATTTTGGGTGTCATGCTTGCTCCTCCTCTCCTACCCATTCCCCAGTCCCTAGAATTGCATTCAAACCATACCTTTCACAGCAAGCAGGGGCTGCAGCCTAGGCTCTGCCTCCCATATGGAGTAAAGCCCACTGGAGTTCTGCCTTATGGGGAGCAGGCCCACTTTGGGGCAACACCCCAATAAATATCTTTCCTTAACTTGGAGACTGTTGAATTCCTTCAGGACACTAGGACCTGCATGTCTATTCCTCATCATTTTGGGTAGCACCCCAACATTCTTGGGGTCCAATGGCTACAGAGGTCTAAAAGAACTCTTTCACACCTCAACTGCTCTCGTGACTACAAGCTCCTTGTATGCAAGGATTCCATTATCTTGTCTTTGTATTCTTGGCACCTAGCAGGGTGCCCGGCACATAACAGGTATTTAATGAATGTTTGTTGAATAGAACATTTCTAAAATGAGTTTTTGTGAACAGTGAACACGGATTTATTTGATGTATGGCCCCAGCCTGAGCCTGGGCACCCACTGCACCTCCGGGTTCTTGCTGGATGGCACAGTCAAGTCCCTTATGTCCCTGCCCCTCATTCTCCAGTCTTTATTGGGCAATTTAGAAAATACCCTCATTCAGTGGTTCTGGCTATGCTCCCAGGTATCACAGAGGACTCCCCTATTGACTGGGCATTGGCTTTGTCTAAACTTTCAGTGAAGTCCTCCTGAAAGTCGCCGGCTCTGCTGTTCTCCCTTAGCGGAGGGCACTGGGAGTGCCTATTTGAACTAGCCCGGGGCTCTTCTCTTTGCCCAACTCTCCTGCATCACTCCCCACCTCACCGCTATCAAGGCAGTTTGGTAGGGCTGCTGCCATTCACCTCACTTTGTAAAGAAGGGGACTGTGACCTTAAAGCCAGGTAAGTGACACATTCAGGCCTGTAACCCAAGGTCGCTGCTTTCTAGGGCTGCTCTCTCTATGCTTGCTTCTTAGTCATTTTCTTTAAATGCAGGGAGAGAAGCTGAGTGGTTGTGAAGGCAGGCAGAGGAAGAAAGTGAGCAAGCTCGTGAAGCACCTGTGCCAGGTGCTAGGCTGAGCACTCTGCAAGTATCATCTCATCGATCCTCATGATAACCAGGGGTGAGGAGGTGCTATTAGGATGGGCTCTGTTTAAACAGAGATGTGCCTGGCCCAGGGTCACATTCAAATTCAAGTCTTCCTGACTGCAGCCCTGCACCCGATTCACTGAGCTACTTAGCTTATAGCTCTCCACTATATAGATCTGACATTTCACGTAGACCATGATGGGCAGTGAGGTGGTGCAGTCAATAGAGCACTGGCCCTGGAGTCAGGAGAAGCCAGTTCAAATGTCACCTCAGACACTTAACACTTACTAGCTGTGTGACCTTGGGCAAGTCACTTAACCCCAATTGCCCTGCCTTCCCCCCTCCAAAAGAGCAGGAAAAAAAAAGACTGGTCTCCCCATCTCCCAGAATAGAAGTAGAGGGGCTATTCATGGTCTGGTCTGAGGCCAACAGAAAGCCATTAGAGTGAACTGCGTAAGGGGTCATGTGGTCAGACGTGCACTTTATTTTTTTTAAGCAATTGGGGTTCAGTAACTTGCCCAAGGTTACAGGCCAGTTTTTTTGTGTGGGTGTTAAGTGTCTGAGGCCTGAACTGATCTGGGTCTTCCTGACTCTGGGGCCAGAGCTCTTTCTTACTCACTGTGCCACCTAGCCACTCCCAGACCTGCACTCTAGAAAAATCACTGGCAGGTTCTCAGAGGACGGATTGGGGAGAGAGCCCAAGTAGGAGGCCATGACAACAGTCATGTGAATAGACAGAAGGGGACTGAAGACGGAGCAACTTTCATAACACATTATAGTGCTTATAGTGTGAACAGGAAATGGCACAATCAGTTTATGCATCCTAAATGGCATTAAGTCATTCTGATAAATGGAAAAAGCAGCCTTACCTTATTCCAAAAAGCTTTCGAACCGTTTTGAGTGTGATTACATGATGTTACAACAATCATCTGAGTATCAATTCATAAAAAAGTATCAAGTCAACAGTCTATATGTGTCAACAAAATCATCAGATGATTTACAAGTTTTTTTCAATCATGAATTATGTCAAGGAGATACAGGAAAAGTGGTGATGGTGCGGCTAGGTGGCGCAGTGAGTAGAGCGTCGGCCCAGGAGTCAGAAGGACCTGAGCTCGGATCCGGCCTCAGACACTTAAACGCACACCCAAACAAAAACCTA
Source organism: Gymnobelideus leadbeateri (assembly GCA_011680675.1). Classification (NCBI taxonomy): domain Eukaryota; kingdom Metazoa; phylum Chordata; class Mammalia; order Diprotodontia; family Petauridae; genus Gymnobelideus; species Gymnobelideus leadbeateri. The sequence continues at coordinate 167,376 of WOXC01007222.1, read as the reverse complement.
GCCGTGTGACCTTGGGCAAGTTACTTAACCCCACCTGCCCTCCAAAAAGGAAAAAAATAATAGTTTACCCAGTGAATGGATCACATCAAGAATTATGGTCAACAGGCAAGGGATATAGTATTTTTTATGTGCCCTCAGGGTTGTGGAGGGGATGTGTCCCTACATCAAGGCTTCTGGGAGTGCTGCTTTTTATCATTTTGGTGTTGTCGCTGTCACTTCTTCCTACCTTTAGTACTTTAGGTGGTAAGTACTCCTCTGCTGCTTCTAGTGGGGTGAGTAAGTGCAGATGACTAAGGTCATTAGAGTCGAGTCTAAAATACACAGTAGAAGAGCAAGGGCGTGTGTGTGTCTGTGATGGTCTCTCCCGGGAGGTGTCTTCTCAGGCCTATGAACTGTCCTCAGAATTTTTTTTCTTGGAGGGCACAGGGAGGGAGAGATTTTGGAACTCACAATTTTAAACACTGTTTAAAATATTTTAATGTCATTGGGAAATATTTAATGAGTTAAATATATACATTTTAAGTTTCTTATTCATAGGTTGAAACACAGAAGATTACCAAGTAAATCAATTATATTGAAAGTTATCAAAAATTTTCTTTAAGCTGTATTATCGAACCCTAGGATAAAGAACGTTGGCATACAGTCTCTGGATAAGTCTTTACTTATCAGCTTCCTTTAAACGCATTTATACTTAGTAAGTTAACTTTAGGGCATAGTTTTTGTGACATCTCTTCTGGTTTTTCAGATGATAATTATGTGAATGTATTGGTTTTCAACAATGCATCTCATCAGTTCTGGAAACCAAAAGGCCCAAGACCCTTCTAGTTTTTGGCAAGGAACTACCTGTCCACACTATTCTATCCCCTTCTTTCCATGAGGTCGAGAGCAGAGATGGAGAGAGAGCTTCTGGGGAGTAGGCAGAAAGGGGCCACTGCCCACTTTGACTGCTGAAGCCCTTCACATCTAAGAGACCTGCACTGGCAGAGGACCCTTGAATGAAGAAAACAAAAAGCATGCAGTGGAAAGACTATAGTGAGGAGACACAGGGACATATGGACCCAGACTGGATAGTGAGCAGAGGCAGAGAGTGAGAAAGGCTGGCAACCACTGTGAAATTTTAGCAGTTAGAGCAGCACCTCCCCCATTTCCCCACTGTTTGCAGAATTTAACACAAGAGTTCCCAACTAGCAATCATTCCTAGACTGGGAAGAAGTCCCAAATGTGTCTTAATTGTACTTGCAGGTCCTGGAAAGGTTAACAGTCTCCTGGCCTTGCCAGCGACTGAGGTTTCACTATGGCTGGCAACTCAGTCCCTACTTTTGCACCCTGGCCAGTCTTGCCACCACAAGGCTTTGGTCTGACCCCTGGATCCGTTTTCAGCTCAGACCACAGGGCTTGGTGGTAGAAGCAGTAAAAAGCAAGTGGCCCTAGCCACCTGTCCCACAGGCAATTTTCCATCTCTTTCTTTGCTTCCAGACATATGGGGGGAGAATGGAATGCAGCATTAGACTGTTATATGTCAACAGAAACTGGAAAAGAGGCAAAGGGAAAGGGGCATGTTGCAGATTTACACCAAAAAATGCCATCAATTCCCATCTCTTGGATTCACTCCCCCTCCTTTCCCTGCGCCCTTCTGGCAGGAGTGTAGGCATTCTTGCTCCCATGGACTGGGTATGACCCAACCAAGTAGACCCCTATTTGTGAGTCCTTGACAGAGCTGCCTCTTAGATTAGCTGAAGTTGCTGAAATGCACTTGAAGTAAGGTATTATTTTAACACTGAGAATTAGAGATAATGATGTAGCTGGTATTATTTATGAAACAAATGGAAATAATTGGAATATGTTAGAGCCCATTATCATACCTCTCTACTGAAAAACTGAATCAAATGGAATACAACAAATGCACAATTCTTTAAACTCCTTAGGGGCCTCCAGCTCTTTGGCTTCTCTGATATCCTTAACTGATCAACCAGAAGCAGCTCTATGTGAAGCAGTAGACAGGCCTGGAGTTAGGAAGATCTGAGTTCAAATCTAGCCTTAGACACTTACTGTGTGTTCCTGGGTAAGTCACGTAACCTGCTTGCCAGTTTCCACAACTGAAAAAGGGAAATGATAACAGTATCTATCTCACAAGGTTGTTGTGAAGACAAAGGGAGATAACATTTGTAAAGTGCTTAGACCTGTACCTAGCATTTATTAAGTGCTCTTTCCCTCCCTCCCCCCACAGCAACAAGGTACATCAAATGCATAACACATTTGGTTTGTCTGTGTGTGTTTGCCAGTCTAGTCTTTTGCATTTAATCTCTGAATCTGGCTAGAGTTTGATTTTTTTCTACTTGCTTTTGTGACATTTTAATCTTACTCAAGATTATGAACTTATACAGCCATCATTTGGGCAGCTAGGTTGGCAGAGTGGATGAGAGTGCTAGGCCTGGAATCAGAAAGATTCAAACCTGGCCTCAGACACTTACCTGGGCGAGTGACTTAACCACTGTTTGCCTCAGTTTCCTCCTGTAAAATGAGCAGAAGGGCATGGCACAATACTATAGTATCTCTGCCAAGAAAAGCCCAAAGGGGTCATGGAAAAGCTGGACACAACCGAAACGACTGAGTAACAACCACGACGACCACGTTTGTGGATCCAGGGGCAGTGTGGCTCACAGTGACATTCCATAACTCCAACTTTCTTTTTATCTTATTCCATAACCAACAATCTGACCAGAGTCTATATAGCTTTCATATTTGGTGTTAATTCCTCTTGACTCACCTACACTGAAGCTAAGAACCAGTATTTTACGGGGAAAGAAGCAAATTACTGGTTTAGAATAAACTAATTCACTGAGCAAATTAAATCTTCACATTTGCTTTGTCAAATGTAAAGCACATAAGCATTTCTCCATCTTCCTTAATCACAAAGGTGTTTGGAGGAAGAAAATTAAAACATTTGCAGAGATTCTAAAAGTATAAGAATGAAGTATAAAGGATACAGTAAGAGCTGTCATTTCAGAGGATTAGTGTTCTAAGACCTGAAGAGATTTTAATTTCCCATTTTACCTCGAATAAAATTATTTGGAATTTACATATTCAATAAATTTATTCAAAGGTAATCTTTAATTGTAAGAACTGATTAATGTGACCCATCAATGTGGATGCTATTAAGACTACACTGTTACAGAGTTTGGACACAGCTGAATAGCATGTGTTGAAGAGCGTTTTTATCATAAGATTTCTTCCAAATGTCTTTCTTAATTCTAGTGACTATTTTTAGTATTTGAGACCCACCCATTTTATGCACACCTGCCCACTCGCCCCATTTTATTAAACAAGGTTACATGTGTTCTGAAAACAGATAAGTAGTTTAACAACAGTCGTGACAACCGTTTGTCAGAGTTTTTCTTAGAGACACTGAAGCTACCATAAATTTTTGTCATTCCAACCACCAACATAAAATGTCAAACTGAAGCAATATAGGTGTTTATAATCTATTTAATAATGGGACACTGATAAGAATTGCTACACATCTCCCTGAAGCACATTGTTTTTTAATCTAGCATATGCTATAGGTGTAAGAATTTCTTAAAAAAAAAAAATCAAGATTACTGTAATCTACAATTTAAGTTTTATTGTATCAATAAGGCATATCAAATGCATAATACACTAGGGTTTGTGCTAATAAGCAATCTAATCTTTTGCACTGAATCTTGGAATTTTTGCTAAAGTTTGATTTTTAAAAAATTAACTTATAAAAATAACCAGCCTAACAGAAAGACCATTTCTGATGAAATTTAGAATTTGAGCTGTCGCATCAGAATACAATGAGAGCTAACAGAGGATTATACACAATTTATGAAGTATTGTTGCAATTTAACACCAAAAGTTCTCATGCTGATACAATAAAATGTTTTACAATGATCAATTTTTAATGCTTTATTCATTACTTAAAAGAATATACATTTAACATAAACCATACAACATCAGTCATCAGGTCAAACATTCAGCTGGTTTCCTTACAGTTTCTGTCAGGAGTTATTTTTAATTTGATCACATTTATCAGATAAAATCTCACCACATCTGGCATATACACACACTGTGCCAGTGGATTCACTCTACTGATGTACATATAAAATCCGCATAGTATGTGCTCACTGGAGACAAAACAGCGCACACCTGTCAAAAGGTCATTTTAATATAAGATGGTAAAACTATTTGCAAAACACATATAAATTTTCCATAAATAGAATCATATCTGGACATCTGTTGCATAAATTGTGTTTTCCAAAGCTTACAATAGAGCAGCCAGGTCTCAGCACTGCTGGGCACCCATGTTGGCTACTTACTTTATTATTGCAGACTGTCCTTTAACATTAAATGCACAACATTCGTACCACTTAAAACTTGGGTCAGGTGGAAGTCTCACAGAGACCACGTCTGTACCGCGGTTGCCCTGAAACAGTTAAGTCGGCTTTTAAAGCCTCTCAGATATAACAAGATTTTAAAACATACTTCATGGAATGTTCTTCATGCATCATAGCAGCTCATGCCTGTGATAGAACAAGCCTTAGTTTTCCCTTTCCTTACTTTACATTCACTATTCACAGTGAAACAGGTGCATGTTTAAGAGTTCTGAGGTTGCTGACTGAGCCACAGCACAGCTGTGTACCACAGGTCGAAATTCGACCTTATATATTACAATCTAGCAGTATCTGGCTGGCCAAGTTGGCCCACCCCTGCCAGCATGTGGGCACTTCTTCTTTTTTAATCTATTCTTTGGCAGCTGACACAGGCGCTGACAGAGAAAAATCCAGTGACTTGTGAGGGATTTCACGACCAATGTCTGTTTGCAAGCATATGTGTTTATTTATGTTGTGATTTTTCCTTTAAAGAGTTTCTGACCGTGGATTTTCCATCTACTATTTGAAATCTGGGCTAAAAGCTAACTTTTACCTTAAATGAACAATGTAATTGGATGAAGAGCAAAATTAAACCAAACCAAAAAGAGCAAAGAAAAAACAATTCCAATGATTTGAGTTTCATGTTTGTGCAAGTAACTTTTTTTAGAAGGACAAATTGATGTTTAGCTTACTCTTTCACATCACAAAAACGAGAATGGCAATGGCCAATATCAACCCTTACATGTGATGAAAATTAATAAAGCCTTTGTTTTTCTGTTAAAGGGAACTCATTTAGGATCAAATTCTTTTCCTCCCCTTTAAATTTCAAAAAAGTCAATGACATGCTATAAGAATGCACGACTAAAATGCATTGCATACAAACCTACCAAGCTATGGCTATATCTATACATGTATATATAAAAAAATTTTGGCTCCAGAGCGCAGAACTCTGACTTACAATAGAAAAAAAAAAACGAACAATGAAAATGCAGTCATTCAGTGAAAAATAAAGTTAGCCAGCAACCTCAGACAACCCTCGGTTGTTTCTCTTTAAGGTTTTGTATACAAGTTCATTAACCGTGAAAGCCCTACATATTGCCACTTTCAACTTCTAAACCAATACCCGACTACGTTCTTTGATCAAGAAGTAGAATATACATATATAATTCTATATAGCTAATACTGATTAAACACAGCACAAAGGGGTTAATTCACACTACTGAAAAACATAATAAGACCCTACTTGCATATGTAACCACAGGATTTGTAAATAAAAAAAAGTTAGACGCCTTCGCTGAAGCTTTGCATTTCTCTATAAAAATGACGATTTGGTTCAGTGAAGACACTGAGAGATTCGATGTCCATAACGGCGTGCCAAGGTCGGCCCAGGCCTAGCGATACCTGCTCAATGAGGTTATGCACGGGATCCACGTCCTGATCAGCCAGTTCACCTTGATCAAAATCAATGCTTTCCTCGGTGACTTCAAGCACGTTAAGGTCAGAGCCACGAAGACGAGCAATGGCAATGAGGTTGTGAGCCCACACTGTGTAACCTAAAAACACAAAAGACAAAGCCTGTGATTTCCTTCCTTTGTTTCATCTACTCAACAAGGTGGTTTCTGCCTCTTCCTTGTTCAACTCTTGAGAACCTTTAAAATTACATGACACACGAGTCTGACCCCTTTTCTTTTCCTGAATTTATTTAAAAGACAAAAAGAACCTGCCTGCCAAGATATAAAAAATGATCTTCAAACAAACAAGGTTTCCTTTAGACATAATGAAAGAATCTAAAAATAGCATGACGTTGATAATGTGTGCTCACTCTCTCCCACTACAACAGGTTACTAAATTAAGTTTATGGTTTCTGGATTTTTTTTTTTAGGGGAAAAAACCAAACTGGATTAGGGATCAGTAAACCTACACGTATGGCTTTAAAATTGGCAACTCCTTTTCTTAGATTAGTGGCAGCACCTTCCATATAGTGGGGAAAAGAGGTACCCAATGATTCTCAAAGAAGGGGCCACAGAGGCGAAGAGCCTGCACAGCAGGCTAGACTAGACAAATCATGAAGAAATAGGCAAGTTTTCTTCTAGCTTAACTATTCTCTGAATCTAATGTTTTAATAAGATCTATAAAATATGCTTTAGTGTGGGTCTAGTGAATGTTTTTCAAAGTTTTAAAATTAACTAGTTAACTAAAAACAAAACAAAACCAAAGCCCAATCAAAAAAACAAAAACCTTAGAAATTTACTGCTGACCAATTAACTTATTTTTAAAAATCAGGTTAAACGTTTAAGTCTCATCTCATGATTTTGAGCTACAGGAAATGGCAATATCTAAATTTTAAGGGATAAAATTTCTCAAATAGTAAAGAATGTCTTATGAAATGGATTACTGGGTGATACAATTATACAAATATACAATAGTGCAATTATGCATTAATTAAACACAGCATTTACTCTATTTCTGGGTATCCAAACTCCCATTTTGGCTACCACTTGGTATGTTTTTAGTTGTATTCTTTGATGATGCCTGGCAAATACCAAGACAAAAATTCAAGAAAAATCTGCTGCAATGAAAGAGAGAGTCATAATGTTCAAAGACTTTCTTTTTTAGCCATATGTGATTATCCTATGACTAATAAAGATGAAGCAAATGTGCTTCTGGCCAAAAATTTTTGTTGTTGTTTTTGGAAGGGGGAAAGCAGGGCAATCGGGGTTAAGTGACTTGCCCAAGGTCACATAGCTAATAAGCATTAAGTGTCTGAGGCCGCATTTGAACTCAGGTCGTCCAGACTCCTGCACCACCTAGCCACCCCTGGCCAAATTTTTAAACTCAATATATCTATTCAAATGAGGATTGTTGACATTAAGACGGAAAAAAGAAAAAACAGGTATCAGTTGGTCATCACGTCTTCTGGGCACAGTAAATATGTTTCTTTTACTCATCTAAAAGATAGAGTGGAGACATTAACATAAATTCTCTCTTCCTTTATGCAATTTGTCAGTTTTTAAAGGAATCTGTTTACAAGTAAAAACAAAATAAGCTTGTGGCTTGTGTACTAACTGATTAGTTCACTGACTGATAGCCTTGATTCTGTACAGTCTCAGGGAATATTGTACAACCTCTACAACCTTATTTCTCAATTTACTTTGATTTTAAGTAAATTGGTGGGGAAACAAGAGTAAAAGGTATAAGGACAGAAAAATTAGGAACTATCACCATCTTGTAGATAAATAATGGTGGAATCAATGTAATTTTTGTAGACCTCAGGGGAAAAATGTTTAAATTCACAAATCCCCCAAAAATCATGTGCAAAACTGCTGTTTATTTATATACCATCATCTACCACCAAAACATACAAATTATACCCAGGTTGGTCTTCAGGAAAGTTAGAGATGGCATTTTATTACAAAAATGGAAGCTCTAAATGAAAATATATTATAATCATTATGACAAGTTACTTCCTTAAAATTTTTCTGCCTTATATGCTCCTTAATATAGTGAAAGCGTTTTAAATCTGAATCTACTATATCCCACTTTTAAAAGGACTACAATTCTAAATATCACTTCATCATGAGACTTGACCAAACAGAAATTTACATAAGCAAGGCTGGTAAAACCATCATTAAGCTGACAGGAGTATGAAACTGTAGGCAAATAAGAAGCAGAAATCCCCTTATCTAGAGATTCTTAAAATATTATTCCACATCTGACAGTGTAAAAATCAACAATAACAGTTATTTTTCAAGACATTTCCCAAGTGTAATAAAATGGATTTTTTCATTACATATAGCCAAAGACAGTCGTTGCTGCAAAAGAATACCTACCATGAACTGCCAAAAGAGAGAGCCTTGTGCACCTCCATGCTAATAAAACCAAAGGATCTTCATTCCTGTTGTCACTAAGATCTGGAAAACCAGATGTATCTATCACATCATTCATTAATATAAAATGAGTAAGGAACTTGTCATACTGCCTGGATATGAGGTCAACGACAGCCCCTGAAACACAAGTGATGTAGCTATCAAAATGAATCCTCTCTAGTGGTATACTGGGCTTAAGAATCTTAAGCATGTCATCACTCTTTATATCAAAAGCCATTATATAAACCCGAAGGCTAGTGCTGTTTCGTGTTAGGGCCTTCCAATTTTCATCTTCTGGCATGTTGTCCAGAGACTTGTTCATCAAAGAAATATTATGCACTATGAGAGACAGTCGATGCAAAGGCACATGGTTGTTATCAGCCAAGACTCTTGCCATGTCGGCTGTAAAATCACAGAAATCCAAGGCGAGTGAGCGTAGATTCACAAACCGCTCCAATTCCACTGCAGTGACGAGAGTGGTGTTACCAGTGATGCTGTTATCCAGTAAACTCAGGTGTTCCATGGTGCTGGCGATGGGATTTGAGAGAGATGACAGTGATGTGGGGGTTACTATCTCCAACATAAACCCACAGGACAGCCATTTCAGTTGCCTGCTATTACCCAATATTTCTTCAAACAGCTGCTGAATTCTGTAAGCAAAACATAAGCCACAATAATTCCATTAACACTTGATTCTAATCCCATAAGCACTGCTTTTCTAGAAAACAGTTGCCAAATAGTATGCAAGTTTGAGATCCATTTTTTCTTGTTTAGGTAATGAACATCTATTCAACATTTAAGTGATGTTACTACAATCCATTGTTAACCTCTATATGGAAGATTAATGATTAAGATGCAGCACACTTTATTTGGAAATGATTTGGAAACAGACATTTGGAAACTCACCCTGAGAAAGTAACATTTTATACCAGTATAGTAGGAAAGAGCAATTTTATTCATTCTACTGGTACAGGGGAGGGCAGCCTGAAAAATAAATAATAGTTTTGATAGTATCATTTGTGTAAAGGCTAATAAAATACACAAAATTATCCAGTAAATTCAAGGAGTTTTAACTTTTTTTTCCCCCTTAAAAAAAAAAGTTTCCTCATCTGCCTAGACTGGCAATGGAGGGTGCTATTCATGGACCCAATCCCACTACTGAATGGCACAGGAATTTTGACTCTACTAAATCAGTTCACCCCTCCTTAGGCAACCTAGGGTCCCTCAGCAACTTATCAATTGATGCCAAACTTAGTGTGGATACTCAATTGGCATAGCCCACTGCAGCTCAGAAATCCTAAGCTCAAGAGATCTGCCAGCCTCAACCTTCTCAGCTGGGATTACAAGTATGTACTATCATACTTAGCCACATTTTTTATTTTAAAGTTGCACGGCATATGCTGACCATTGTAACTTTTGCTAGGAAATTCTTATGAAAGATGGAAGATAAGAATAAATAGTTCTTTCTTATTTTTCCTGAGAATGTCTCAAACGTAAAACGTGGGCATATAATACAAAATGAAGCACTGCTTTTAACCTATTGGACTATGTCCATAACAAATCGTGGCCTCTAAACGTATTCTATTCAGACTTTCTTCCTTTTTTCCTATATGGCATGTGGAAATAATTTAAATAAAGTGAAAAATCAAGCTTATTTTTCCTTTTGCCCTAAAACTGGATTTAAGTTCTATCTAGCAGAAAGAAACTAGGAAATTAAAAAAAAAAATTTATACTATATTCTAAAACATAGAAATTGGGAAATTACTTAAGATCTTTCCAAAGAACATTCTGGGCTAACATACATTCATGACAACTGATAATAGAAAGATCTTTTACAAATAGGGTCACTTTATCCATCACTATTAAGGAATGAGGTAGGTGTTTCACATGAGTGAATTTTCCAGATAACTGATGATTACTTCAAGTGTCCAAACCTTTTATGTTAGCCATTTTGAGCTGAAATCTTTCTAAAACGTAACACTTATACCTTATATCTATCCTACATCTAAAACTGACAGAATTGTAGAATGTTAGAGGTAGAAGGGACTTAAAATCATCCTGTTTAACTCATTTCATACTACTTGTCTATGGTCACATACATATTACATGTCAGGGTTGATATGTGAATTCAGTTCTGACATCAAGTCTGCTGTCACTTTCCATGGAGCACAAAGAGCGTCATTTAGGTACCTTCTTAGTGACTCAGGGTCATGATCATAAACAATAACTGCTATGCTGCACTGTATTTCAGTGATGTTCTCAGGGGCTTCTGAGATAATATATGGCTATTTGTCCTTACACTTACTTTTAAATTCTAGTGTCTGCTTTTTAAAGTTCTCCTGTATCATCTTTGTTAGCATGTCAATTGTTATTTCTTGTTCTTGTCCTTAACGTGTGCCTCTAGTATCATACCGACTCTAATTTTTTTGTGTGCTAAAAAATAAAAAAATCGAGCAATGAAGCTTGTCCTGGCAAACAGGCATTTAATAAACGTTTACTAACTGAATTTTGCTTGTTCCTATTAGGTACACAATAAATGTCTGTTGAATGAATTTCAAAGAAAAACTTGCTGTGAAATGACTCAAAAAATGTATAACAGAACAATGGGTTCAGAGTTGACACCCAGCTCTGCCACGTGCTACCTGAGTAAATTAAACCTCTTTGGATCTCAGTCTCCTCTCCTCTAGAAAAACAACAGATTGAACTGCGGGATTATGACATTCTCTTACAGCTTCTAAATCTAATTGCATGAAATAAGGCTCTGTTAGTACATGAACTCTGTGACAGCTATTTTGGGGTATTTTATTTAAGATTTTTTGGGGGTTCCTTTTCAGGTACTCAGCTGGTTGCTAGCTAGGCAGGTTACCATTAGTTAAGTGAACTGTTATATTTTGTAAAATGTTTACACGCAATTTTTCTTTCTAATAATATTGTCTACTATTCTCCTTGCCTCCCTGATTCCTTCCCAGAATGTTAAGTTTTTTGGTTCTAGATGCTCTGATAAACTTTTTGCAGTTTAAATAAAAGGGGCCAAGATGAAACAATCAGAAATGAAGTAACTGGACATTATGCCATAATAGTTAGGACCACTGGATTTTTGTGAGGCCACAAGAACCTGAAATAAAAAAAGATTAAACTCAGATTCTAATTATTTTCTATTATTTTCTTTACATTTTCTGCCTCTTTTACCAAAACCATGGAGAAATGAATGTGGTCATACCAGTGACACATAATGGGTATTTACAAAAGATGCATTTGCTCTCTCCCCTTAAGACAGGCCACAACTACTTTGCATACTGAAAAATTGGGAAGTGATCTTTATACAGAGTTGTAAAATCGATGGGTCAATTACAGGTAATCTTTGGTCAACGTTGAAAGGAGATGAAAAACAGAAACAAGCATATTCCTGAAGAACAAAATGGCTGTCTTTTACAACAGAGAGCGTTCAATTTGTGATTGGCAGGGATGAAAAGAAATAAGTATTCAAAAAGAAATTAAGAAAGTCTTTAATTTAATAGGCCAAACAAAATTAACTCACGACAAGGATAGTTCTTATAGTTAAATGTATTGGTTACTTTTTGCACACAAAAAAAGCCAGTGGCTATAACACAACTAAATTATTAAACAACTAGTATCAACATGTTCTATTCTACCTTAGATCTGTTGGCAGTAGAAATGCGACAAACTTCAGCCTTTCAATGGCCAAGTTTTGAGACCCACAGTTTGTATTTTTCATTGGCTAATACAAAGTGAAACTGTGATACAAAGAAACAATTTCCATAATCAATATGCTCCATTTTCTAAAGAATAGTATGATGGGGAAAGGAAGACAAAAAAAAAAGGTAAAAAACTCAGATTTTTATATTTACAAATACTGTATGACCAACATTAAATAGCTCATTTTTTGGCTTATGCCAATATTGTTCTCTTAAGAATTTTGTAGCTCAGAAATTTATTTCCAACTTATGCTAAGAATTTTAGTTACAGATTCTACCACAGAATTTAACATTGCTTATGTTTAAAATTATTTGATTATATAATGCAGAGCATAATAAATCAAACAAGATTTATCTGACCCATCAGCTTTTATAATTGTATACTAGGTTATAAGCTCCACGAGAGCAGGGAACCGTATCTCATACAATCTTCCCCAGCACATAAGAGTGCCATGCATATACTAACTGTCTAACAAACGTTTGTTTAAGATGGAAGAGAGGCACCACAGCGTAGAAAGAGCATTAATCTTAAGAGTTAGAAGGCCTGGGGTTAATAAGTTCCAGCACTTATTAATTTATGTGATATGAGGTAAATCACATAGCCTTTTTGATTTTTAGTTTCTTTCTCTGTAAAACAGGAGTTTAATGTGAATCACTTATGTCAGAAAGTGATTGTGAGGAAAGTTCTTGAAGTACTCCAAAATGTAAACTATTGTTATTTCCTATGAAAACTATCCTCTTCAAGATAACAAAGCTAAGAATAAAGATAAGAAATTTAAAAGTTTCCCTAACCAACAATTAGGTTATCCTGAGTACTGATATTAGTAACATCAGATTAGGCTATATTTTTTCTATACCCAAGAATATAACATCCATTTATTCCTATTAAATTTCATCATATTTTATTCAGCTGATCATGCTAAACTGTTGAGTCCTTTTTGGAATATTAAGTGATTCTGTCATTCAATCTCTCCTAGAATTTTGCAATCTGCAAATCTGACCTGCATACCTTCTATGACTTCATTCAAATCATTGATAAAAATGCTGAGGAGTACAGGGATTGATCCCAGAGGTATGCCAATAGAGATCCCCCTCCAAGTTCACATCCACTGATTAATCCACTCCTGGGGGCAGGACAATCACTAGCTTTGAATCCACCTAACTGCATTATCCATCTCTTCAGCTAATTTATCACCACCTCCTCTGTTCTAAGTTCCAGCTGTTCATTCCTGCCTAATGGTAATATTCAACATTCCTGATGAGTGAACTTAACTTTCCTGCCTCCATACCACTGTTCATACCTTCCAATTATCTATTTTAAATGCTTCCTTTCCCTGATTTGTTCAAGTCAGTCGGCAAGAATTTGCTAAGCACCTACTATGTGCCAGGCATTGTGGGGTTACGTTACTGAATTTCTGTCTGTTCTTTAAGGTCTCTCTCTCCAGGGAGGCATTAATCCTTCCCTCCCTGCTCCCCTCCCGCCCCTGCCATGGCTTCCCTACTTCATGCAGCACATAACATTTTCCTTGACTCTTAATATATACTGTGTATGGTAATTATTTGTAGGTGCATCCTATCTCATATTATGCAGGCAGTTCCCTAAGGTCAAAGGATCATGCCTTATCTAAACTTCGAATCTCTCTACAAGCAGTGTTTTATACACAGTAGGTGCTTAATAAATATTGAATTGAATTAAATTGTTTTAACTTACTGCTTAATTTTTTTGCCATCTGGGTCCACCTTGCTGAGGTATATATTTGATAAACTTCCTTGCTGTTGCAGAATACTTATGTCTCCAAAAAGACTAAACTTCTGGAGGTTCCTACAAAGAAAAAAAATTATAATCTGAATTGCTTTATACGTAGAAATTTTTACAACCTAGATCCTTCAGTTCATTTTCTTAGAACAGGAGGAAAAAATTCACTGTCCAGAAGACCAGAACTGATAGTTCCCTAACAAGAAAAATTAGGTTTGGGGATTCCAATATTACAGATGATAATAATCTTGCTTTTTCCTCTAATTTCAGTCACAAATCATTCCAATTTTGTTCTGAGATATTGAGGTGTTTTGTTTCACCTGCCTCAAATCTTATATACCACAGTACACTTATCAAATTTAATCCACTTTCCATATAGAATACTGGAAAAACCTAGAAAAAGATTTCATTTTGGTGAAATGAAAAAAGCTGCCTTTTAAAATATTTTAAAACAACCAAACTCTCATCTCTCCAAACTAAACCCACAAATGAAAAGTCAGAATACCAACACTATTCCAGAAGAAGCGTTGATATCTGAAGTTCCACTGGACAGCGCAGCACCATAACGTCTCCATAACATCCCTTTGCTTTCTTTCCAGCTCAAAACTGCTTGTTATATTCCTAAATGTTATACACATGGAGTATGTGATGATTTGACTTTTTTGGAAAAATAAAAATGAAATTTTTCAGGTTTGCAGCTGTAATTATTAAGAGCTGTAATCTGAAATGTACAGGAATAATATATTAAATTGTCAGCTTCCAACAGCACTTGGAGAACTCTGTTCAATTCATATTTGTATAATTTCCTTCACAACTTCTTGTTCCTTCCTCCCTTCTAACTTACCTCCCCCCAATTTCCAAAGGTTGAGTGCCGAAAATTCTTTAAGTGTATTAAGAACATGTATGACATGTATTTAAATTGGACAAGGAAATAAAGTCTCTCAGGAATCAAGGAAATTAAAAAAAGGATATTTGATCACTTTCTACTACCCCTTTCAATTCCTTCATCTGGGAGCTTCATTCCTTCATCCTTTCCAAATAAATGATTATGTGGTAAAACAGAGTTTGAAAAAGGAAGCCCCCACCCAAACTCAGGTGCCTAATTTTTTTTTTATTAAGAGATATTCTTTACTCTATATCATGGGGATAGGGCTGGGAAGCTGTGATGGGGCAGCTCCAAAGATGGTTTTCCAGCTTTCCATTTCCTCTCTTGGTAATCTCATCAGCTCCCATGGACTTAATTATCTGTATGCTGATGATTCCCATATCTTTTTATGCTCCAATTACATACAAGACATCTCAAACTGATCGTCAGCAGACAGTGTAAACTCAGCATGTCCAAAACTGAACTCCCTCCCAACTTGCAAACCTCCCTATGGCTGGAAAACACAGACATAATCTTCAATTGCTCACTCTTACTCACTCCACATATTCAATCTACTGCCAAGTCCTGTCATTTCTACCTTCACAAGATGTGAGGATGTATTGTGTGAGATCTATCTAGATCACCCCGTGACTAGGACTACTGCAATTGTCTGCTCATTGGCCTCCTTGCTTCAAAACTCTCCTTACTCCAGTCCATCCTTCACTTAGATGTCAATCTGATCTTCCTTTAAAAAAAAAAAATAAAGCACATGTATGACCATGTCATACCCTATTAAAAAAATTCCAGTGGCAGGGGTAGAGCCAAAATGCCAGCATGAAAACAGGAAAACTCCATGAGTTCCTCCCATAACCACTTCAAATACCTATAAAATATGACTCTAAACAAACTTTAGAGGTTCAATACCCACAAAATGACAGAGAAACAAGGCCAGCAAGAAGGGCCCATCATAGTGCTTCAGGAGTTGAGCCTAGGTTCCCCTCTCCCCCTCCAGCCCACTGTTTTAGCCCCAGAAGGTCCCGACCAGTGGCATCTGGAGCAGACTTCAGGTGAGTGAATCACCAGCAGCTGTGGCAGTTTCCAGACTTATCAACCCATAAATGTCAAAAAGCACGTAAAAGGTCAGTGCAGAATTCTGTTGGAATGGGGGAGGGGAAGACAGAAGAGCACCATCCAGCCACCCCCACCCCCATCACCATGAGATTCAGCAGAGGCACTGAGGTGAAATGCAGCAGAGGTGCTGAGGCTGCCCAGGCATGGCTACTTCAGATCTCCTGGCCTGAAGATTGTAGGGGGACCAAGCTACCATTCAGAGGGTAATTGTTCTTGCTTTAATCTGCTTGGATCTGGATCACTGTCTTGGGTGGAGGTCCTGGGATGTGTGACCAGTTTGCCAGAGCATTTTGAGGCTTCAGAGAGGGCACCCAACTAATAGTTCCAGCAGCTGCAAAAACCCCAGCTATTTGGGACAAAGCTCTCCTCTCTGGAAGCAGAGTTCTACTGTGGCAAAAAGCTCAGAAGTCAAGTAATTGACTGGCAACATGAGCAAGCAGAGCAATCAAACCTAAGATTCCTTTTTGGGGGACAAAAATGATCAAAAATGATAGGAGGAAGACAATAAAATCAAAAGCTTCCAAGAAAAATATGAGCAGGTTACAGGCCATGGAGGTGCTCAAGAAGGATTTTGAAAATCAAATAAGAGAAGTGAAGGAAAAATTGGGAAGAGAAATGAGAATGATGTAAGAAAATTATGAAATGAGAGTCAACAGCCTGACTGAGGAAAACAACACCTTAAAAAACAGACCAACTCAAAGGGCAAAAGAGGACCAAAAAGGCAATAAGGCAATGAGGAGAAGAATGCCTTAAAAAGCCAAATTTGCCAGACGGAAAAAGAATCTCAAAAGCTCACTGAGGAGAATCATTCCTTCAGAATTACATGGAGGAAATGGAAGCTAGTGACTTTATGAGAAATCAAGATACTACGAAACAGATCCAAACAAATGAAAAAATAGAAGGCAATGTGAAATATCTCATTGGAAAAACCACTGACCTGGAAAACAGATTCAGGAGAGAAAATTTAAAAATCATTGGGCTACCTGAAAGCCATGATCAAAGAAAGAACCTAGACACCATCTTGCAAGAAAGTCAAGGAAAATTGCCCTGATGTTTTAGAACCAGGGGGCAAAATAGAAATTGAAAGAATTCACCGATTCCAAAAGTAAACTCCTAGGAATATTATAACCAGGTTCCAGAATTCCCAGATCAAGGAGAAAATACTACAAGCAGCCAGGAAGAAACAATTTGAGTATTGTGGAAACACAATCAGGATAGCACAGGATCTGGCAGCTTCTACACTGAGGGACTGAAGAGCCTGGAATATGATATTCCACAGGTCAAAGGAGCTGGGATTAAAACCAAGAATCACCTACCCAGCAAAACTGAGTATCATGTGTCAGGGGAAAATATGGTCATTCAGTGGAATAGAGGACTTTTAAGTATTCTTGAAGAAAAAACCAGAGCTGAATAAAAAATTTGACATCCAAATACAAGAAGAGAAGCACGAGAAGGTAAACAGGGAAAAGAAATCATAAGGAACATATCAAAGTTGAACTATTTACATTCCTACATGGAAAAAAGATAATTGTAACTTATGAAACTTTTCTTAGTATGAGGATAGTTGAAGGGAATGTAAATGTATCTATATGTATACACACACACACACACACACAAGTCTATATAGGAGGGTATATGTGTATATGAATACATATGTGAGTATGTGTATATATGTGTACATGTATACATAGAGGGCACAAGATCAATTGAATAGGAAGGGATGTTATCTAAAAAATAAAATTAAGAGGTGAGGGAGGCATATAATGAGAGAAGATGGGGAGAGACTGAATGGGGTAAATTATCTCAGAAAAGAGGCAAGGGAAAACTGTTACAACGGAGGGGAAGAACAGGAAGGCAAAAGGGAATGGGTAAACCTTACTCTTACTGAATTCAGCTTAAGAAGGGAATAACATACAATAAACTGGGTATCTTACCCTACAGGAAAGTAGGGGGGAAGGGGATAAGAGGGGGGATGATAGAAGGGAGGGAAGATTGGGGAGGAGGGAAGTTAGAAGCACACACTTTTGAAAAGGGACAGGGTCAAAGTACAAAACAGAACAAGTGGGGGGGTGGGATAGTACAGAGGGAAATATAGTCAGTCTCTCACAATATATCCACTATGGAAAAGTTTTGTGTAACTACACATGTACAACCTATATTGAATTGCTTATCTTCCCAGTAAGGGTGGGTGAAAAGGGAACAAGGGAAAGAATCTGGAATTCAAAGTTTTAAAACCAAATGTTTAAAAAATATATATTATTACTATTACTATTATTATCATTATTATTATTTACATGAAACTGGGAAATAAGATACACAGGCACAGGGGTATAGAGATCCACTGTGTCCTACTGGAAAGTCGAAGGGGATGGGGGAGCATATAGGAGAGAGCAGATTGGGGGAAGGGGTATTGAGTGGGATTGCTGTTTTGGGGTGGTGGGTAGGGGAAAGACGAGGAGAAAAATGTGTAACTCAAAATATTGTGGAAATAAATGTTGTAAACTAAAAATAAACAAACAAAAAAATCCAGTGGCTTCCTAGATCAAATACAAAATCTTTTGGTGCTCAAAGTCCTTTATAACCTAGTCCCTCCTACCTTTCTAGCCTTCTTATTCCTTCCCTTCTTTCTCCTCTCAATTTATTCTATGGTTTAGACACTAGCCCTTCCATTCCTTGAATGGAGTTTGTATAATGACAGCCAGAGGTTCAAGATCACTAGAACAGGGTGGCTAGGTGGAGCAGTGAATAGAGCACCAGCCCTGGCGTCAGGAGGTCCCGAGTTCAAATCTGGCCTTAGACACTTAACATAAAAACTAGCCATGTGACCCTTTGGGCAAGTCACTTAACCCCAACTGCCCTACCTTCCCCCCCTCCAAAAAGAAAAAAAAAGAAAAAGAAAAATGAAGGAAAGCATTCCAGACATGGGAGCATTTCCAAGGAGGTCAATGTTAATGGATCAAAGAGAATGAGAGGAGTGGTCTGGAAAGGTGAAGTGGCCATAGGGGGGATAGAAGGATAGGGCTAAGTTATGAAATGCTTTGCATACCCAACAGAGGATTTTTATTGAGAGATGACAGGAAGCCATTGCAATTTTATTGACTAGGGGGTGACATGGTCAGACCTGCACTTTAGGAAAATCACATTGGCATCTGAGTAAAGGATGATGGCCTGAGTGGAGAGATTTGCGGCAGGCTGCTTCAATAGTTTAAGTTTAAGGAGAAAAGGGCCTGCACCAGGGTTGTGGTAATATCAAGAGGAGAGGAGTGTTTTTGAGAGATGCAAAAGGTGAAATCAAGAGGCCTTGGAAACAGATTAAATATTGGGCTGGGGAGGTGGGATGGGAGTCAAGGAGGAAAACTAGACTGTGAGTCTGAGTGACTGGGAGGACAGAGGTTCCATGCCCTTGACAGTAATAGGGAAGTTTGGAAGGACAAAGGGTTTAGGGGGAGGGGAGATTATGAGTTTAGTTTTGGACCTGTTGAGTTTAGGAGGTCTACAAGACACCCAGTTTGAGATGTCCAATAGGCAACTGGAAATGTGAAACTTTGGATTGCCAAAGAGAGGTTAGGGCTGAATAGACAGATTTGAGATCATTAGCATAGAGAACTGAGGAGATCACCAAGTAAAAAGCATAGGGGGGAGGGGCAAAGCCAAGATGGTAGAGCTAGAGAAAGCAATAGAAGATGGCTTTCTCTCCATATCTCCTCAACAAAGAGAATGTGCCAGACTGAATTATGATTGTGAAAAGAATAAGTCATAGCAAGTCATTTCTCCAGCCCAAGGCAGCTTAAGGGTGAGGTCTGCCTGGATTAGGGGGATGTCTTGCCAGGAGTACAGCACATGGCAACAGGAACATGGAGTATTTTATTATCCAGGGACTGAGAGAAAGCCAAGATAGTAACCCAAAACAGGATCAGAGGGTATTTCTGAGCAAACACTAGGTGCAGGAGTCATTTAAAAGTTCTATCTCCTACCACCCAGCACTGGGTCATAGATTCAGTTGCCCTGAGAACAACTTCCAGGAAGCCTTGTTCCTCTAATCCTTGGAGTGGAGCATAAAATCTTAAAACCAAGGGAGAGCAGAGTCAGCAGTTCAAATGCTCTGAACCTGCCAGGGCAACAGTGGCTGAGTCACACAGCAGTCTCCTGAAACTTCCAACCAGAAACAGATTAAGGGAAATATCAATCAGGAGCCAAACAAACTCAAAGAGGTGGCAGGCAGAAGGGGAAAAAAATGAAGGGAGGATAAATATAAGAGAATAGGATGTTAGGAAATACACATCAATCATAACTGGATGCAAATGGAATGACCTCACCCAGAAGAGGACAGCAGAACAGATTAGAAAACAGAGTCTGACCATATGTTGTTCATAAGAAACAGGTTTGAAACAAAAATAGAGTTAAAATAAGGGGCTGGAGTAGACTTTATCATGCTTCAGCTGGAATAAAAGACAGGGGTAGCAATCATGATTTCAGTCAAAAGAAAAGTAAAAACAGACCTAATTAAAAGAGATAATCAGGAAATTCCATTTTACCACAGAAAATGAATGAATACCAATACTGAACATACATGCACCAAATGACATAACATCTAAATTTTTAAAGGAAAAAACAAATGAGTTACATAAAGAAAGACACTAAAACTATAACAGCGGGGGGAACCTCGATTTATCCCTCTCAGACCCAGATAAATTGAAACAAAAAATAAACAAGAGTTTAAGGAGATGAATAGAATTTTAGAAAAGTTAAGATACTTTAGACCTCTGGAGAATAAAAAGGAATATACCTATTTCAGTTGTGCATGACCTTCAAAAACACACACACACACACACACACACACACGACTGTAATAGGACAAAAACAAAAGCATAAATACTAAAGAATCTTCCCAACTATAATGCAATAAAAATTACATTTAATAAAGGGTTTTTGAAGCAAAGAGTAAAAATCAATTGGAAGCTAAATAACTCAGTCCTAAACAATGTATGCAAAGAACAAATTGGAGAATCAATTTCACCGAAGATAATGAAAACAATGAGGCAACATAACAAAATTTGTAGGATACAACCAAAGTAGTACTTAGAGGAAAATTTATATCTCTAAACTCTTTTCATCAATAAAAGAGAGAAAGAACAGAACAAATTTGGCATGCAACAACAAAAATGAGAAAACCAACATATTAAAAACTCCAAATCAAATACTCAAATAGAAATTCTGAAAATCAAAGGAGGGCTTAACAAAACTGAAAGGAAAAAACTGAATAAAATGGGGAGTTTTTTTTTTACAAACCCAACAATAACAAAGATAGATAAATCACTAACTAATTTAATTAAGAAAAAGAAGAGAATCACTTTACTACTAGTATTAAATTAAAAAGGTGAATTCATGCCAACAAAGAAGAAATAAAAGCAATTAGGAGCTATTTTGCCCAAATATGTGACAATAAAACAAATAATCTAAATGTAAATTATATAAATATTTAGAAAAATAAAAAATTTTCAATTTAACAGAACAGGAAATAAAATATTTAAATAACCTTATGTTAGGAAAAAATGAACAAGCTATAAATGAACTCCTAAAGAAAAACCTCCAGGTTGAGAGCAATTTACAAGTGAATTCTACCAAACATTTAAAGAATCAATCTGTAAGAAGGGATATTATCCTATCTTGTTTTGCTCCCACAAGTTATTTTTATATTTTATTCATATTTTATTATGAAATGAGATAAAGCTATGGGGAAGCTTGCTTATCTTATTTTGCTAAGACAATGGCCATCCTGGCCCCAGAGAGGACTAGAAAGGTGGAGGTGTGACAAACAGCTCAGACCCTAGAGGTCATGCCCCCAGTCACAAATATCCTCACTAGCATGCCTACATAATCTGCAAAGAGGAAATGTAAGGAAATAAAGTGAGCAATTGGAGGAATTTGAACTAACTGTAACAGGAAGGACAGACTCTTCTGTATGAGTATGGGTGTTCCTAGTGATCACCACTCCCTTCCACTCCCCTCCCACTTCCTCCTAGGTAAGCATAAGGGGCTAACTCCCTGACCCTGTCTGGGAAGTCCTGTGATCCCCACAAGTATGTTTCTCACAATTCTATATTGTATGAACTATTAAAAAAAAAACAGGTAAAGAAAGGACCCTACCAAATTTCTTCTACAAAACACTATGAGATTTATATACTTACAAATATAATATACCTTATTAATTATAAATATAATATATAATTTAATTTATATCCATAAATGAGGGACAAAGGAAAGAAAGAAAACTATAGACCAATTTCTCCTTAAAAAACTGATGCAAAAAATATAAATATCAACAAGGAAACTATAGCAAAAATATAAAGATCACGCCCTTATTATTAGGCTGGATTTATACCAGGAATGTGAGACTGCTTCAATATTAGGAAAACTGTATAGTTTTTCTACTATATTAATATAATAGAATATTAATAAGTATAATCTACTATATTAATAACAAAAACAAAAAAAGGATTGAATAGGAACCAAAAAAAAAGGGCTTTTGACAACATATAATACCCATTCCTGTTAAAAACATAATATACAGGAATAAATGGAGAGTATCTATCTAAAACCAAGAGCAAGCATCATCTATAATGGAGATAGGCTGGAAGCTTTTCCAATAATATTGGGGTTAAAAATAAGGATGTTCACTGCCAACATTTCTACTCAATAGTATATTATAAAATGGAAGCTATAACAATACAAAAGGAAATAGAAATAATAAGCATAAAAAAGTAACAACCACTTTTTTCTTGCAGGTGATATGGTTTACTCAAGAATCAGTTAAACTAATTCAAACAATTAACTTCAGCAAAGTTGTAGTATATAAAATAAGCCCACAGAAAGCATCAATATTTCTATATACACTTATCCCTTCCATAGTGTGACTTTCCCTATCACAGTTAATATATTAGTCAACATAAGAATTTAGATGGGAATTTGAGGAGTTTTGAGGAAGCTGTCAAGGACAGGCAAAGGCCAGCAGATAACAGCCTATGACCAAATACTTAACTCAAATTTTATAGCAAGGTACTGTAAAAACCCTCTAAAAGAAAAATGAAAAAAAATCAGGGTTCTACTCTACAAAGGGTAGGCAAAAAAAAATTTATCCCTACAACATGGAAGGGAAAATTAAATTATCAATAAAACTCATGGGCCAGCTAGGTGGTGCAGTGAATAGAGCACCAGCCCTGGAGTCAGGAGGACACCTGAGTTCAAACTAAGTTCAGCCACTTAACACAAAAACTAGCCATGTGATCTTGGGCAAGTCATGTAACCCCAACTACCCTCCAAAAGCAAAAACAAAACAAAAAACTCAGCAAGAGAAATTCCATTTAAAAGAATCATGGTATAAAACACTTGGGATTCTATCTGCCAAGACATACACAAGAACTCTATGAACACATTTGACACAAGTAGAGACAGATCTAAATAACTGGAGAAACATTAGTTGCTTGGGGATAGGAGAACCCAATATAATAAAAAGGACAATACCCAAATTAACTTATTTATTCAGCACCATATCAAATGAATTACCAAAACATTACTTTATAGAGTTATAAATACAAACAACAAAATTGATATGGAGAAACAAAACACCAAGAATATCAGGGGAGTCAATGAAAAAAAAAAAGGAAATTAGGGGGCCTAGCAGTACTAGATCTCAAACTATACTAAAAAGTTCTGTCACAAAAATTTGGTGCTGAGTAACAAAAATACAGAGGTTGACCACTGGAACAAATTAGGCATACAATTCACAGAAGCAAAGTAGCACAGTAACCTAGTGTTTAATAAACTCAAAGATCTCAGATATTGGGTCAAGAAGTCACTATGCTATAAAACTGGTTAGGAAAACCATAATGTAGTCTGGAAGAATCTTGGTATAGAACAAAATGCTACAGCTTTATATTAAGATAAACTCAAAATAGGTATGTAATTTAGATATAAAGGGTTACATCATAAGAAAATTAGTAGAATATGGAAGGAATCCTATCAGATGGGGAAGAATTCATGATCAAACAAGAAGACAGAGTGGTTCACAGGAGATAAAATAGATAATTATGATTACAAAAAAATAAAGTTTTTGTACAAACAAAACCAATGCATGTAAAATCAGGGGAAAAAATCAAGAAATTGGGAAAAATAACTGCAGCAATTTTCTCCAATTAAGGGCTCATGTCTAAAATATATAGGAAACTCAGTCAAATTTATAAGACTAGAGCCATTGACCAATTAATAAATCATCAAGGGCTATAAATAGGCAGCTTTCAGAGGGAAGAAATCTACTTTATCAATAATCTTTTTAAAAAGTAATTCTTGGGGAGGCTAGGTGGTAGAGTCAGGAGGACCCGAGTTCAAATCCGACTTCAGACGCTTGACACACTTATTAGTCCACTTATTAAAATTTATGAAAACATTATTATCTGATGACAAACCTTACAAGAACTTGTAACTTTCTAATTAAAGACATCCATGTGGATTAGAGGAGAGGGAAGGGTTACTTGGGTTACTTTTAAAAGTTTTATTGATATTTGTTTCTACAACATTTATATATTTTCTCTAATACAGAAATGTGTAATTCATCCTAAATTCCATATTAAAGTCACTAGACCTGTTCTCTCTTTATAGAATTTTAGATTTGGTGCTTGCAGGGACTTCAGAGGTCAACTAGTCCTCCAGATCCATAGCTAGACCTGAATTTCATTTTACAGAAAAGGAGGTTAGAAATAACCAAAGTCACAGTAAGAAGTGGCAGAGTTCGTATCTGAGCTCAAGCTCTATGATGCCCAAACCAGCACTCATTATACTATGCCATGATGTCTCTTATGAAAGTCATCTGGGTCCAGATCTGGTGCTTTTTCCACTGCTCTGCAAAAGTATTTTAAAATCACAGAATTCCAAAAGCAAAAGGAGCTTGGAGGTCATATGGGCCAACTCAGCCCAAGGCTCAAATTCCCCTTTACAATGCTCTCAACAGTGGGCAATCAATAAACTTTTTTTTTGGAGGGCAATTGGGGTTAAGTAACTTGCCCAAGGGCTAGGATTTTGTTTCTGTGTGTGTTAAGCGTCTGAGGCTGGATCCAAACTCAGGTCCTTCTGATTCCAGGGCTGACGCTCTACTCACTGCGCCACCTAGCCGCCCCCAATCAATAAACATTTATTAATGGCTTAGGCCAGGGATGCAAAGCGACAGTTCCTACTCTGAAAAGAATGTACATACTAATGGGGGGGGGGAGGGAGAACAACATATATAAATCAATACATGAGAAAAATACAGGATAGATAGAAGGCACCTAGTAGCAATAGGAACGGGAACTGTGCCTACTGGAGGTGGCAACTGAGTTGAATTCCAAAGAAAGACAGGAACTCTAAGAGTAGAAGGCTGAGAAGGAAAGCATTCTAAGCATGGGGCACTAGCCACTTAAAAGGCATAGAAATGGAAGCTATGGAGAGTCCTATGTGAAGAATGGCAAGTAGGCTATTATCACTGGAATCTTAAAGACTAACATGAAGAAGAAGAAGTTTGAAGGGGTCAGGTTGTGGATCACTTCAAATGCTGAACAGGTGTTTATATTTGATTCTAGAGGTAAGAAAGAGCCATTGGTGCTTACTGGGAAAGGGACTGGACCTGCACTTTAGGAAGTCTTTTGACAACAGTTTGGAGGAGAGAAAAGAGTGGGGAAAAGATTTGCAGCAGGCAGACTAATTAAGAGGCTGTTGTAATAATCTAAGGGAGAGGTGAACTGTTTAAGCAGAAACAAGAGAATATATGCACAAGATTTAAAGAAAGAAATATTGTAAGAAAAAAAAAGAATCAAGGGTGATACCAAAGTTGCAAATCTGGATTATTAGGATGGTGCTTCCCTCACAACAATAATAGATGTCTGAAAAGGGGAAAATAAGTAATAACTAGCTTTTATGTGTCAATTTAAGGTTTGCAAATTGCTTTAGAAAGATCTCATTCGATTCTCACAACCGGGGAGGATAGGTGCTATTCATTATTTCCACTTTGCAAATGAGGAAACTGAGGCAGAGATTAAATGATTTGCCCAGGGTCATAAAGCTAGTAAATGTCTGAGGTAGGATTCAAACTCAGGTCTTCCTGACTCTCTGTCCGCTATGCCACCTAAGTAATAAAGCTCTGCTTTGGAAATGTTGTATTTAAGGTCCCTGTAAGTGTATCAAGTCCAAAAGATAGTAAGTGATGTGAGACTAGATCTGGGAAACATCTAAAAAGAGATGATAACTGAACCCATGGGAGCTGATGAGATCGCCAAGTGAGAGAATGTAGAAAGGGAATGTAAGAGGGCTCAAGACCAAGTATCAGGAGACATCTAAAGTTAGTGGGCATAGCATGAGGAGGATCAAGGCAAGAAACGGATTAGCTGACAACAGTTTGGTATCTAAGATGTATAAACAATTAACAGATACACACATACCCCCTAAAATCTTTTCTCAATACATAGGTGGTCAAAGAACAGTTCAACAGAATTACAAAATACTAATACATGAAAGAACTTTGAGATCAATACTAAGAAAAAGAAAAAGAAAGAGGTTTCACCTCGTACTCTACAAGTTGGTCAAGATGACTAAAGACAGGAAATCAGGTCTGGAGGGGCTGTAGGAAGACAGGAATATCGGTGCACTGTTAATGGAGCTGTGACTCATTATGATCATTTTGCAAAACAACTTGTAATTACGTGGATAAAGAGAACCCTTTGGTGCACTGGAGGAATTACCCCATTAAAGATTTAGGGAAAGATATGGATAAGAATTAAACATGATCTTACACAATGAGAAGGCATGGAAAGATTGCAATCAGTAGTACTGGAGAGAATACTGACCATAGTGATAAGAATCATGGATCCACTAAAACAGAAAACCACCACACATTCTTAGTTGAAGAATGTCTAGTAAAAAATGTATCTTGTAAAACCAATATATTTGAACAAAAAGCCTTCCCTCCATAAAAAAAAAAAAAACAAACAACTCTACAAGTCAGTGGTGTTTTATTTCTAAGATAATTTTGCCACACTAACTTGCTAACAAATCCAAAGGTGTGATAAATTATAGACTTCTAAGCAGTAGTTGATAGGCTATCATCCTAGGAATGGTGCCCACAAAGAATTTAAGAAGAAAACCACTCAAGAGTTATTGAGGGCCTACTACATACTATGTAAAAAGCTAGGTGCTAAGGGAGAATTATTAAGAACTCACACCTGCTCTCCTGGAATTTATAATCAGAGTATATAACAAGCTCTTAGAGATCATTTATCACTTTGAATGTCTGTCCCTGGAATTAATGCAATAAGTAGGTAGGTTTGCCCCTAAAGAGATTCTAAAAGAGAAGCTAAGCAGTAAAACAGCGAAAGAAGCTGCTTTCAATGCATGCCTTTGATGGGAAAAAGAAAAAAAAGGGATTAGTGGGCAAAGATACCATTTTCAAAAAGTAAATTTTGTACATGAAACAAAAATTAAAAGTTAATCCTAAAATGACATGACAGAAAACTGTTGAGCCAGCATGTGCTGGGAAGGCCTCAAAGGTAAGGTAACACTATCTCTCAAGTCAAGAATCATCTCTTGTGTACCTGCTACTCAGGTACTGTGTTAAGTGAGGGGATATTACAAAGGCAACAACAGTCCCCTACCCTCAAAAACCCCACAGTCCAATGAGAAAAGACAAGATTTCAAACAGCTATGTACAAGTAATGTACAGACAGAATAAATTTAAAATAATCTCAGAAGGAAGTACTAACATAAATTAAGATCTGGAAAGGCTTCTTGTGGAAGGTGGGATTTTAGTTGAGATCTGAAGAAAGTCAAGGAAGGCAAGAAAGCAGACATAAGGGAGAGAATTCCGGACATGGGAACAGGCAGTGGAAATGTGTAAGTGGGTAGATGGAGTATCTTTTGTGAGGGAGACAAGGAGGCTGCCACAGTCACTCAATCTTAAAGTATGAGGAAGGGAATAATGTGAAAGAAGACTGGAAAAATAGGAAGGGGCCAGGCTAGGAAGAGCTTTAAAAGACACAGAGGAGAGACAGGCCATTCCAGTTAGGGATGGCTCTCATTAGGAAGCTTTTCCTGTTACACAAAACCAAAATTTACCTCTTTGCTTTTGGTGTTTATTTAGTTGTGTCTTAGTCTTTGCAACCCCATTTGGAATTTTCTTAGCAAAGATATCGTGTGGTTTGCCATTTCCTTCCAGCTCATTTTACAGATGAGGAACTGAAGCAACCAGGGTTAACTAACTTGTCTAGAGTCTCAGATAGGAAGTGTCTGAGACCAGATTTGAACTCAGAAAAGATGAATCTTGCTGACTTCAGGCTTGGCACTCTATCCACTGGGCCGCTGCCCTATTCTTTGCTACTTTCATTCACTGCCCCTCGCTCTACTCCCAGCATACCAAACAGAACAAATCTAAACCCCACTCTCTATGACAGCCTTTCATAGACTTGAAGATAACTCATTTGTCCCCTGAATCTTCTCTTTTCTTCAGGCTAAACATCCCCAGTTTTTCAACTAGTCCTTATATGACATGGACTCAAGGCCCTTTACCATCTTAATTGTCCTCTACTCTCACGCTCATTAATGTTTTTCTTTAATCATGTGCCTAGAAATGAATTCAAATACTCCAGGTGAATTCTGTTCAGGTCAAAGCACAGTTTTATCACCTCCCTATTCCTTTAAGTTATGCCAAGGTCCCAAGAGCTAAAAAAGCTGCCACAGCATACCTGACCCATACTGAGCTTAAAGTTTATTAAAACCTCTGGTTTCGGGGCAGCTAGGTGGCTCAGTGAATAGAGGACTGGTCCTGGAGCCCTTAGATTTGTTCTTTTGGTACGATGGGGGTAGAATGAGGACAAATCTAGCTCAGACACTTGACACACTTACTAGCTGTGTGACCTTGGGCAAGTCACTTAACCCCAACTGCCTTGCCCCCTCAAAAAAACAAAACCTTCAGGTTTCTTCAGAAGAGCTGCTGTTTATCCATCTGTCACTCAAATCCAATTCAACTGCAAGTTATAACATCATCTCCCCGATGTCATGGTCCTCTTTAAGAACAAAGGACAAACAACAACAACCACAACAGTAAGGATAATTATTTATACTCCAGTGTTAAGACTCTACATTTATCTCTTTTGAATTTCATTTTAACAGATTCAGCCCAAAGAATGCTGTGGACTGTTAAGATCCTTTTGGATTCTGGCTCAGTATCAGCTGTAGGTTAGTGCTTCCTCCCAGCTTTGTGTCATCTGCAAATGTGATAGAACACCTAGGCCTTTATCTAAGTCTGATAAAAAGGCCAACCACAAATCCCTAGCAAAATCTATTGGAGACTTCCGGTCTCCCACTATCCAATTAGTTATGAATCCATGTGGTTGTGTTATCATCTAATCTCTCCATCATCTTCATAAGAATAGTATGAAATATTTTATCAAAAACTTTGCTAAATTTAGGTAAACCATAGCCATAGCTTCCCCCTCATCTACCAGTTTATTCAGGAAATGAGGTCAGTCTGCCATGACTGTTTCTTCATAAACTCCTGCTGGCTTTTTGTAATCATTGCTTCCCTTTCTTTTAGTTTAATAACCATTGCTTTAATGATCTCTCCTAGAATTTTCTCAGGGATCAAAGTCAAAGGGCCTACAGTTTGCAGACTATTTCCTTTTTGAAAATAGGGTCAATATTTTCCCTTCTCTAATCTTGTGCCTTCAAATATCACTGTCTCAGCAATCACCTGCAAATCCTTTTGGGATCCAAGAATGTAGTTTATCTGGACCAGGTGACATGAATTCATCAAGGGCAGCTGAATGTTTTCCTACTGCCTCTTTTTTTTTCTTTTTGGAGGGGGGAAGGCAGGGCAATTGGGGTTAAGTGACTTAACCCAAGGTTACACTGCTAGTAAGTGTTAAATGTCTGAGGCAGGGTTTGAACTCAGGTCCTCCTGATTCCAGGGTTGGTGCTCTATTCACTACATCACCTAGCCGCCTTTGCCTTCTTTTTTTTTTTTTTAAAGCAATTGGGGTTAAGTAACTTGCTCAAGGTTACACGGCTAGTCACTATTTATGTGTGGGTGCTCATTTTCTGAGGCCGGATTTGATCTCGGGTCATCCCAACTCCGAGGCCAGCCCTCTTACTCACCGTGCCACCTAGCCACCCCTTTAGGGCAATTGGGGTTAAGTAACTTGCCCAAGGTCACACAGCTAGGTTTTTTTGTTTGTGTGTGTTAAGTGTCTGAGGCTGGATTCGAACTCACGTCCTTCTGACTCCAGGGCCCACGCTCTACTCACTGCGCCACCTAGCCGCCCCCCAAAAAATTTATCTTTAATGAAAGAGAACTTCTAAGCATTCCTGGTTAAAAAAGTTCAGAGCTGTGTAACAACTCTGAAGTTCAAATACAGGAGTCAAAAGAAACAAAAGGTACACCTGGATGAAAAACAGTAAGGAACTAAACAAGAATACATTTTTTACAATTAAATATGGGGAGATGATGCATATGTCTCCCCTGAAACCTATCATTATCAGGGTCATAGAGAGAATAGAATCTCAAAGCCCTACAGGGGTGCTATTACGTTGAGGGAAGATGAATACACTGGAAGTGAGTGGAAGGAAATTGGAGAAAATTATTTCACAAAATTAGGATGCAGTAGAAATCTATACAGAGAGGAGGAGGTGGCCAAAAGAAAAGTACACACACAATTGAGTCCTAAGGCTGTGTGTGTGTGTGTGTGTGTGTGTGTGTGTGTCCCTTCTGATTTTTCTAACATACCCCACCCATGGAAGCTCATTATTTGAATAACTTCATCATCCTGAAAGATTTCATCAGTCTTGGTACTACACTTCATCCATGTCCCTCTGCCTCTCTGATTTGAGGGTGGGGCCATGAACTCAAAACTCTCATTTAAGGAGACTTCTTTCTCACTTGACTGTACTACTTTGGGACAGCTCTCAGACTCTACGTTACCTTCCCTTCCCTCTTTTTTCAGCTTCCTTTTGTGTTGTTCTTCTCCCCCCACCCCTATTAAACTAAGTTCCTTAAGGGTAGGGGCTATCTTTTTTTCATATTTTTATCCCCAGCACTTAGCATAGTGCTATAAATATATTTATATTTATTGACTATTGATTCTTGTCCATTCCTCTCTATCTGGCAACTGCCCGTTAGTTGACTGATGCTAAAAGAAAAAGAAAAGATGGTATCTGATCTGGATCCTGAAGGATGGGTGAGACTTAAAGAGATGACAATCTGTGAATGACTAGGGAAAGTTATGAACAAGGGTAATGAGGCAAGAAAGTAAGACATATTCCAGCAAAAATGCAAACAGGACTATTTGACTTGATTTTAAGATATGTGAAGGGAAGGTGTGTCAAAAGAGAAATGGTAGATTAAAGTCAGGAGGTTGTAGAGGGCCTAAAATGCTAATATAAGAAGGCTAGTAGTCTTTAAAACAACGAGCTGCTAAAGGTTTTTTGAGCAGGGAAATGATGTTATCAGCAACTTAATCAGGAAGATCAATCTTCTCTTCAGTACAAGATATACTGAAGAGAAATAAGAGAGAGGACAGACCAGTCAAAGGAAATATTGCACCAGATCAGACATGAAACTAAACTAAGGTAGAAGCAGCAAGAATGGTAAATATGAGAGAAAAGTGAAATTAACAAAGGCCTTGGTAACTCACTGGAAATAGTAGGTAAGAGATGGGTTAAAAGAAAAAGTGAAGATAACTCCAAGATTTTGAGCTTAAAGTAACAGGAAGAATATTTATGCCACTAACAGAAAACACAGATGACATTATAAGTTTAATTTGAATATATTAAGCCTGGGGTACAAGTATTTTTACTGATACCCAAGTAAGTATTTCAAGGGATTATTGGAAACATGGCTCTAAAGCTCATAAGAATGTTCAGGACAGAAAACATATTTGGGTGTCACCAGCACAGAATTTAACAGTTGAAGTTTTGGAAGTCAATAAGATATTACTAAGAGAATATTGAGGTGAGAATGCCAAGGAAAAGACCTTAAAGAATGTCCAAATTAAAGGTGTGAGAAACACTTACAGGGATCACAAGACATCCCAGGTAAAGACTGGGAGTGAGATCAAACTGCCGTTCACTGCTTCCCTTGACAGCATGCCCACAGGAAGATCTCAGTGATTGACCCATTCTCACTTAAAGAACTCAGAATCAGAGTGGGCAGAAGACATGGTATGAGGAAGGAAGAGGTATGGTGCTCACTAGGAACACCCACACTGATACAGAAGCAAGAGCGAGGTTAAACAGTCCTACCCTTCCCATCAGGGCTAGGATTAGTTCAGACTCCTCAGGGTTACATTCCTCATTATCCTACACTCCCTCCTTAGGAAGATTAAATAGGTGGGCAAGATGACCACTATCTTTGTTAAAATAAGCGAGCTTCCCTCACAGTTTGGGAGTGTGGTTTATCTCCCAATAACATCTGTGGGGGCAAAACAAGGTACCATATCTCTCCTTACAATTGGAATGGAAGAAAAAGAAGAGCCAATGAAAGAGCGGAAAGAGGAAGACGATGCAAGCACACATGATGGAAGACGAAGATCGTGTACCAGGAAGACTAGGGTGGTCGAGAGCATAGAATGTCACAAAGAAGTCAAGCAAGAGAAGGACTAAGAAATCATTAGGGGATGTGGTGATTAAAAGAACAGTTTCAGTTTGGGGGCAGAAACTGAAGCCAAACTGCAAAGAGCTGAGGAGCGAGTGGGTGTTAAATATAAAAAGCTACTTTTTATAGGCTACTTTTTTTCTGGAAGTTTGACAATGAAAAGCAAGAAAAAGGGAGTGTGCTTAGAATTGGGGGACAGGGTGAAATGAGATATAGGTATAGCAGGAGCATGTATGTGTGTATTTCAGCATATTTACTGCTAGAAGAGGAAGACCCTAGTATAAAGGGAGAGCATGAAAATAGGTGATATATGAAAGTCACAAAGGAAGTAAGCAAGGACTGAAATGAAAGGCAAAGATCAAAGTATTAGCCTTGGCAAGGATGAAAACCACTTTTTATCCAAATAGGAAGGATGGATAAGGTGATAAGCCTCTGAAGTGACTTATGAAGATCTGAAAAAAATGTTGAGGTATTTCAATTCTAGTAAGTTCACCTCCAGCTTTAATGGAGCTATGTGCTAATAAGTAAGGTAGAAATATGATTTCATTATATTTAAATTTCAAGATTTATTAAATACCTATTATGTAAAGAATGAGGTGATTAAAAAAGATTAAGACAACAGTACCAGACGTTATGGAGCTTTAAAATTCAGCAAGGAATTGCTGACACATACAGAAAATACTCTAGAAATTTCTACATATAGAGTGAATGTAATAGCATGAAAATTTGCATAACAAAGTAGGGATCTTGCTAAAGGAGTTGCATAGACAGAAGGATGGCAGGTCAGAGAAAATAATTTTAAAGTCTGAGATCTTGAAGATAGATGAGGTCCCTGCTGGTGAGTGGCTGAAGTAGACAGGGAATAGAATATTTAATATTTCTTTAAAAAAAAAAATTTTTTTTTTTTGCTTTTTGGAGAGCAATTGGGGTTAAGTGACTTTCAAAGGTCACATGGCTAGTTTTTGTGGTAAGTGTCTGAGGCTGAATTTGAACTCAGGTCCTCCTCACTCCAGGGCCAGTGCTCTATTCACTTCGACACCATAACACATTACTTTTCTTTTTATTCTTTCCCTCCCTCCCATACCTCCCCCACCCACTGAGAAGGCAAGAAATGTGATATCAACTATGGAAGTGAAATCAAATACATTCCTGTTCAATTAATAAACATCAAGTACCTGCTATGATCTAGGCATTGTGCTAAGTGTCAGGATTACAAAGAGGCAAAAATAATCTGCCCACAAGGAGTTTACAATCAAATCATGAGACAACAAACAAATATATACAAAGCAAGCTATATATACATACTCAACTGCTGAGGACTATGACATCAGGGAAATGATGACATGACTTGCAATTGGATTGGATTTGAGTAAAGGAGGACTGTGCAAAGTCACCAGCCTCACTTTCTCCTCCAGAGCCATCTGGATGGAGATACAGATACAGGGGCCAGATACAGATCAGGACAACTAGAGATAGCCCAGGATATAGTAAGAAACATTGGCTTTTTTTAAGCTTCAACTGTCTTAGAGTGAGGCAAAGCTATTCAGTGAATAGGACCTTCTGGCTCAGAGTGAATGTAAATAGTAACTTTCTCTTTTGGCCACCAACCCCGAGGGTCTTCCCCTCCCAGGTTGATTTTTTTTTTTTTTTAATTAAAGGGGCCATCCCTTGACTCACTTCTTATATATAGGATAAATAGGAAACAACAGAGGAAAGGCAAGAGAAATAAGAAGGGTTCGGAAAGACTTCCAATTACTTTTCCATTCTGGAAGGATATAAGCTAAAATATAGTGTGTTTATAAACTCTTTTAAGCCAAATTACTACTAGGAAAGGGGCAGCTAGGTGGGGCATTGGATAAAGAGCTGGGCCTGGAGTCAGACACACCTTCCTGAGTTAGAATCTGGCCTCAGATGTACAAGCTGTGTGACCCTGGGCAAGTCATGTAACACGATTTGCCTCAGTTTTCTCATCTGTAAAATGAGCTGGAGGAGAAAATGGGACACCACTCCTGTATCTGCCAAAAATCCGCAAATGGGATGATGAAAAGTTGGACATGACTGAACTAACTGAACAACTATTAGGAAATTAATGTCAATGTTGATCTAAGTATTGAGTGTGTTTTAAGTTCACTCAGCCTTTGGTAGTGGTACCTGGTATCTCATTCACTAACAATAGTGTCAGCAGAATTTTTGATGGCCTAAAATAATATTGTTTACTGGCCTTAGCTAAAAGTTTTCCCCCATATTTTTCTTGGTTTGGTTACTTTCCCTAAGAAAAAGAACAAACTCCCTATATCCAGAGGTTAGTTCTAAGTAGAAATACTTAAGTGAGATTTTAAAATTTACACACACACACACCTCACTTGGATGGCTATATGGATGAAAACCCAATAAAATGTGGAGGAGTATAGATATAGATTTTTTTTAACTTATCCTTCTATGTTATACTTAATGGAATTACACTACCAACTGTATTAAGCAATATAGTCACTATTCAGCTAATAGTGAAATTATTTAATTTTGCTTTCAACTAAAGCCCAAGAGTTGCTACTCAGGAAAAGTAACTGTTTATTAATATTACATATAAACTAATGATCTTTCAGTAAATTCCACCCTCATATTATATTCATAGTATTATTCTTTCCCCCCATATCCCTATTTATTTTATTCTGAACTTAAGTAAAACAAACATTTCCATAACAGAATAGAAAAAAAGATGATTACATATGAAACTGCAAATCTATTTTGTACAACTTGCTTTTCCTTTTAAATATATAATAGTTATCATGTAACTCTTTTTTCCTTTTTTTCTTCCCTCCTCTCTTTCTACCCCCTAAGATGGTTATCATTAGACACAAATGTGTATATATGTAAAATCACTCATATATACAGTTCAATAACTATGTATTTACCTATAATCCTTGAACTACTCTACCTACCTATTCTATACTGTCAAAAGGAGCAAGACATACTTTCTCCATTTATGGTAGCAGACCAGTACCATGTCTGTGGTATCTCTAAAACAGAGGCTGTCAGAGAATTGGATTTCAAGAGATCCTTCTTTCCCCTATAAAATGATCTCCTTTATGCTACCTTCTAGGAAAATAATGGGTTTATCAATTTTAGTTTATTATATCCACGGAGTCTTCACTGTTAGGAAGTTATTAGCTTCTTTCCTAGGTAACATCTTCCTTTTTGGGTAAATAGATCAGTTCTTATTCCTCCTCGAAATTTAATCCTTAAACAGATTTCTTTAAAGAAAGTATTGAAATAAAAAAACACTTATTTTTGAGTACACAAGAGTGAAGAAAAATCAGTAAAGTAAATGTTTAATATGAAGATAGAATGACCTACAATTTCAAATGGAAATCCAAAATGAAAAAGCATTTTCCTATCCTAGTTTATTATGAAACCTTAAAAAAATAACTCTTGAGGATTTTTTGGATTCAATTATATTGCAGAAAAAATAATAT
This sequence comes from Gymnobelideus leadbeateri, assembly GCA_011680675.1. NCBI lineage: Eukaryota > Metazoa > Chordata > Mammalia > Diprotodontia > Petauridae > Gymnobelideus > Gymnobelideus leadbeateri. Next base: position 131,512 of record WOXC01007222.1, on the reverse strand, counting down.
GAAATAAAAGGCTCTCCTCTTCACCAGCTATGCTTTACTCACTTTAATAAAACCAGTCAGAAATAACTCAATCTTAACTTCTACTAAGAGGGAACACAAGATGAAATGTCATTAAAAACACAGCCCATGGTCTTAATAAAGTCAACAATCTGATAACAAGGAAGGCTATCCAGTGTAGAGAATATTATTGAGCACTGTTTTGTTATTCTCTCTAGAACGAACATAAATGACACAAATAAATCAAAGTAGAGTTTATGAAAAGCGTTTGGAAACGTAAATGGTATATTCCCAAGCTAGTTAATCAAAGCTGAAATGGTACTATATTTCAATCCTTGCTATTCAACCAGAAGGAAATCCCTAACTTCCACATCACAAGAAAAAGAACCCAGCAAATTGGGAAATACATTTCTGGTGACCCAGTCAGTATGTTCCAGATCCCCATGCCCCACTCCCTTTGCTGGCCATTCAATAATTCATTTATTTAACTGAATATAAACCGGATTAAATCAGGCACTGTCCGAAAACCAGAAACAAAGCAAAAAGTAAATTATCCTTCGGGAAGAACAATGTCCTTGAAGTTTTAACACTTTGTGCCTCTAAGAAATGAAAAAAACTGGCACAAAACAAAGTAACAGTTTGTGTTGTATAGGGAGTTCGGCCAAAATCCTTGAAAGCTCAAAGTTTATAATCTGATCTATTTTTCCTCTTTTTTTGGTATTTACACTGGGTCAGTGATCTATTTTAAAATGCTATAAAACTAACTCAAGTGTAAAGAATTCTGTATGGTTTATTCTTACCACTGGTTACTAATAAATTTTACTTCCTGTTTAGAAACCAAAACAAAGATTTTAATAAGAGAAGTTTTAAGATATAATGTTTTGGTATTTTAGCTGATCTGAAGTATTTTAAGTGATTAAATAATATAAACATCAAAGCTATAAAATAAATAGCTTAATTTAAACCTCATCTGCCAATAAAGCTATTAATAGGGGAACATTTTATGATACTTTCAAAGAGAAAAACAAAAAAAAACAAAAGAGAAAAAAAAGTCTTTCCTTCATTTTTGTGGTTTTTGATCCACACTTTAAAAATAAAGAATTAAAAATTTTGGTATGAGATGTATTTCACTCTGCCCATTTATAATTTTAATACTGTTAGTAGAAAAATGATACCTAAATGCATTACATTTTAAAAGTAACCTAGCAGAAAGGTAAGAAGCAGCAGATGAGATCAGCTCTATACCAAAATTCAATAGGTGACATGAAACCTGTGCAGAACTAACGGGGTACATCTATATGAAAGATGATGCTTTCTGATAGTGGTCTTTGCATTTCCCAAGCTACTCAAAAAAAGGGGAAAGAGATGGAATTAAAAGTTTATCAATTGTTTTCTTTTTTACTGGGGGAGGGGAAAGAAGGAAAAATCCTCCTTTCTTTGATTGAAAACTTCCTATTCATATACTTTGACAATTTATTAATTGGAGAATGGCTCTTATTCTCATAAATTTGAATCCATTTCTAAGAATAGGAAGTTTTCAAAGGAAGAAATCCAAGCTATTAATAGCAATATGAAAAATATATTTCATTTCACTAAAATGAAAGAAATGCAATGTAAAGTATCAGAGTCCCCATTTCAGTTTTCTGATTGACAAAATTAATTTTGAAAAAAGGAAAGAGATAAATGGGGTGGGGTGGGGCACGGGTGTGGAGAGTTTCTGAAAAAACTGACCCATTAATGAACTGTTGGTAGAGCTGTGAAATGGTCCAGTCATTCCAGAAAGCAATTTGGAACTATGCCCCCAAAACTGATAAACTAAGCATAATGTTCTTTGACACGGGGATATCACTAGGCCAATACCTCAAAGAAAAAGGATTCATATGGGCCAAAAATATTTATAGCAGCTCTTTTTAAGTTTCAAACAACTAGAAAAGGGGGTGCTCCCATCAACTGGAGAATGGATGAACAAATTATGGTATATGAATACTACATATGGAATACTACTGAACCTTAAATAATGAAAAGGACTGTTTCAGCAAAACCTGGAAAGGTTTGTAAGCACCACGCAGAGCCAAGTGAGCAGAATCTGAACAATTTATACAACACGGCAAAGACAAGCAACTCTGAAAGACTAATGATGAATGCTACCCACCTCTGAAGGGGAGAAGATAAACGCAAGATACAAAATGAGCCATACACTTTTACCACCGCTTTCAAAGGTTTGTTCTTTTTTTTTCCCCACAGAGGGAGGAGAGTGAATGAAAAAATAATTTTAAAAATGTATCTATAATTGTTCCCTAACAATGCGTTTGAGTTGTTTTTACCCCCCTGGTGTGGACTTACTTGGAGTTAAGGCCATGGCCACGCATGACCTGAACTTAAAGAGTCCTTTACCCTAGCTGTTGATCCTTGGGTTAAGACAGGAGACACGAATGTCTGGGGATCAATCAAGCACTTTTTCCAACCCCTAGTGCTCCGAGGTCTCCCTAGGACATTCTATATCCTAACTTTAGAAGGGCGATTTTTATATGGAGGGAACTCCAGAGATGCTGGGCAGGAGGGAAGTGAAGATGTGTATTAACTCAGAATTTGGCCAAAGATAGTGCAACATCAGAACAGTGACTAAACTCGCTCCTATACTAACACCTGGTCCACCAACCTGCCCAGGACAACTTCTAGACGAAAGAATTAGGGATGAGGCAAAACGAATCCGTAGGTAAATCATGCCCTTAATTCCTCCCCGTCCTTCGCTTTTCCCACACAAGTATCCTTTCTCAGGTTTGGCCCAAATAGCCAGAAACTGACCTACTAACCCTACCTTTACATAAAGTTACCGAAAGGATCCTTATGACCCTGTGAAGTTGGGACCATCATTATTCCCCATTTCTACAGCAGCAGCCTATCCCAGGTCCACACAGGTAGGAAGGTGTCCGGGACTGGATTCTGAACCAATATGTTCCGAATTTCAAGTCCAGCACCCCAACCAATCAGACATCTCATTTCCAGGAGGAACCTGTAGCGTTTCTATCTCTGACCCCCCCCCCCCTTCCCTCTCACTGCGCAGTGCAGGAGCTCAATCTCCCAAGACTCCCCATGGTTGTGGGCCTCTCCCTCACATCCTCTGTGCCTCAGTTACCCCACCTGCAGAACAAGGGGCACCACCACCGGTCAGTGCTCTCCCTCCCTGGTCCGGCCGCAGAAAGGTCTCCCGGAGCCCCGCGCTGGCGTCGTCCCCAGGGCGGGGGTCTGGAAGCAGCGGGCTGGCTCCCACCCCGCCCCCCCCCCCCGGTCGCCTACTTGGGGGCGGCCCGCGGCTCCGCAGGGACCCTCAGCGCGGGTGCGGGCCGGCAGGGAAGCCCAGGAGCCGCCCTTACCTGTTGTTCCGGATGCTGCTCAGCACGCAGAGAACCAGCTCCAGGTAGGTGCGCAGCACGTCCAGCCAGCGGGTGGAGAGCTGCAGAGCCTCGGTCTCCTCCCCGCCGGCCCCGCCGCCGCCGCCGCCGCCACCGCCGCCAGCAGCTCCCCCGCCGCCGCCGCTCAGGTAGTTCTCCGCGGCAAACTCGACGCGCAGCTCCCGTACGAACCAGCCGCACTTGCGCATGAGGAAGTCGAGTCGGGGGCGCTCGGCCGGCGAGACGCGGAGGCTGAGGCGGAGCTGCGGCCAGAGCGCCGGGTAGAAGAGGCACTCGCGCCAGTGCGAGCAGGAGGCCGAGGCCCGCAGCCTGTCGGGCGCCGGCAGGAAGGAGAAGATGTGCACGATGAGCTCGCTGGGTAGCGACGAAGCGCCCGCCGCCTGCCCACACAGAGCCATCCAGACCCGCCGCCGACCGCCGGCACCCAGATCGTCCTTCTCCCGCCCCCGCCGCCGCCGCGCTGCCCAGGCGGGGCTGCCCAGGCGGTTCCGGCTCGGGCTCCCGGCTGCTGTAGCGGCTGCGGCACTGACAAGAACAACAACATCAATGACAAGGGGGGGGCGGGGCCGCCGTGAGTCCCGGCGGAACTAACCAGAGCGCATCCGTGAGGGGGGGAGTGGAGAAAGAGCGCTCGGGCTCCAACCACCGCCTTTCTCTCTACTATTTACGCCACTCCAGCCGCTCGCAGCCGTAGAGATAATTCCGTCACCGGCCCTCCTTCCCACCCACAGGTAGCGGGAGACGCCGAGGAGAAGCACAAGGAAAAAGAGCTTCTCCCCTGAAGCAGGAGGCGGGAGTGGAGCAGTGGTAGATACCTAGTTTGACGTCGACCCAAGTGGGAGGAGCTCGACCAGACTTTGGCGACTTCCGGAAAGGGGGGAGGGTAGATTCTGGGTAAGGACTGAGGAGAGGCACGTGACTGGTTACGTAGAAGGAGACGTGAGGCGCCCATTACCGCCCCGCTCCGCCCCCTTCTTCCTCTGGGGCGGGGTTGGAAGAAACTCCTAGGGGCGCTCCTACTTCTCAGTGGGTGGGCGGAGCCCGGGAGCGCTTGGTGTGTCGGAGGTGGGCTGTCTTGCTTTGCCGGCCGCCTATAAGGCTCCCAGAGGAGGCTGGGGCTGCCGACTTCCAGCTCCGGATCGAGTACCGCAAAACGGGATGGGGCAGGGTGATTTCCTACCTAATGAACACACTTAGCAATGGGGAAAAAAGAATTCGTAATTGGCGGTCTAATTGTAATGCCCTTTGGAGGTGGAGGACCTCGGTTTAAATTCCACCCTGGGATTTAATCTTCTCACTTCCAGCCCTAGTTCGAAGATAAGTAAATTGCTGTATACATGAAATGTGTTGCAAGCTTGCTTTCGGTAACAGATTCTCTTATTATTTTCCAGTTAACAAGCATTCTTTCCCCCACTGAATAAAAAAATAAGGAAAGAAAAGAAAACCTTCACAAGTATATAAGTCATGCAAAACAAAGGTCCACTTTGCCCACGAATAAAAACATGTGTCTCATGTCTCGTTCGCGTTTTAAGTCCGAATCAAGTCATATGGTTTGTCTCTTCCTCTGGGATCGTGTTTTGTTTTGTTTTGTTTTGCATTGATCAGAGTTACGAAGTCTTTCAGAGTTACTTTTTCTTTATGATGCTGTAATTGTAAATTGTTCTTCATTTCCAGACACTGTCCGTTTTGTCATTTCATTGCATCCATATACCATAATTTGCTTAGGCATTTCTCAGTAGGTGGGCACTCCCTCAGTTTCCAGTGGTTTTATTTGGGGGGGTGGGGGTGTGCGCGCAAAATTTAAAGCACTGTATCACTGCTAACTATTATTATTTTACCTAAGTTTAATCATTTGTAAAATGAGGGAACTGGTCCTGACATTTCTGAGAACCACTCCGGCTCTAGACTATAACCCTTTGGTTACAAAAAGGTAGATTGGAAAATAAGTGTAAAATTAGGAAGTGGCGATTGAACTTCCTTCTGTACAGGGTGACTGGTACAGCTCCCCTAGCTGCGAACCTTAGGCCTTTTTTTCTTAAAAGCACAAGCTAGAAGAACAACATCCTGACTAGCAACTGCCCAACTTCCTGCTAGGTGAAAGTGAGGTACAGGGCAGGCTTGGGCTTGAAGTAACTAAGCCTAAAATTGACACTGAGGAACTCTGGTTGTTATCTTGACCTTTGTGCCTAGCTTTTCATAGAATCTAGAAGTTGTAAAACACCACTGTTTTGAGAAAACAACTCCTAATCCACTGTATTGCACGAATTCTCTTAGGATCCCCAGAGAGTAACAAAAGAGATATGCTCTTGGAAAAGTAGTTGGGTCCTCTGAAAGAATTCTCTGCTAGGGAAAAGGCACTTAAAACAATAGAAGTTGCTTAATACTTAGTTTACAAGGAAAAGAAAGTGTCCTAGGCACTATACTAAATGCTAAGAGGCAAAAGACAGTCCCTATCCTCTAGGAGCTTACTGTTTAAAGGGGGAAGACTACAAAGCAAAGTAAGCTATACTGTATACAAGATAAATAGGAATGGTGTTATGATTAAGAAGGGGTGGGGAAGGCTTCCAGTAAAAGGTGGGGTGTAGTTGGAACTTAAAGGCAAGGAATTCAGTACGTAAGCTGGGAGTGAGTGGTAGGAACATTATTTAATCAATTTTTTTTTTAAAGCAATTGAGGTTAAGTAACTTGCTCAAGGTTACAAGCTAGTTATTTGTGTGTGGGTGCTAAGTAGTTGAGGCTGGAACAGATCCTGGGTTCTCTGGACTCCGGGCAACACTCTTACTCACTGTACCACCCAGGTGCCCCAATCAAATTTTTAAAAAGGCAAATACAGGACAAAATAGAATCAATTACGTTAACTCTCAATGGATCACTTTTAGCTCTTAAAAAAAATCCTCTTTTCAATAAGAGGGCCAGAGTTGTTTTGTCAACTCTGTCATTTATTGTTAGCCTTAGTAAGTCACAGTTAAAGTTACTAAAGGTTATTCCTTTCTAAAATTAAGTGGTTGTATTAGATGACTCTTAAGATCTCTTCCAGGTTTAAATTTATGATTTTTTCCAGCTTTAAATTTAAATTGGAACTTAAATTTAAATTCCTATACAACTCATACTTGTATAAATAAGAATTCCCTGCACAAGCCTAAGAAGAAATAGATGATGCATATAAATCCTGTAGGAGACAAACTGTACAGAGACAAGAGCACTATTTTTTTTTTAAACAAATTCTTTATTAACTTCTGTTTTACATCATTCATTTCTGCCAGATTTTGAGTTACAATCATTTTCCCCCCGTTATTCCCCTACCCAACCTCCTAGAATAGCAGTCCCACAAGATATCGCTTCCTCCAATCTGCTTTCTCCCATACCTTCTCCCATACCCCCTTCGACTTTTCCATTAGAGGAAGGTAAATCTTTGTGTCCCAATGCCTGCACATCTTATCTCCCAATTACAAGCAAAAGAGTATTAATAATAGCATTTATATATATTTGAAACATTTAATCTTAAGACCTCGAATTTCAGATCCATTTCCTTCTTCCCTTGTCACCCATTCCCTCTGGGGAGATAAGTAATTCAGTATATGTTGTACATGTCTAGCTATGCAAAGCATTATCATAGTAGATATATTGTACAAGGCTGCTTATAATTCCCTCCCACTCATCCCACCCCCCACCTGGTCCATTCCCTACATGATCCTGTCCCTCTTCTATAGTGGGTACTTCCAACCTCCCCTCCCCCCAAGGATGCCCTCCCATCCATCATCCCTCCTCTCATCCCCCTTCCCCCTATTCTGCTGCAGGTTGAGATATCCCATTTAGTATGTATGTCATTCTCTCCCTGAACCAAATTCAATGAGAATGTGGATTTGCCTTTTTTTCCTTCCTATTCTCCCCCTCCCTTGCAACCACTTCCCCTTGCTTCTTCTACATGAGATAGTTTACCCTACCCTGTCTTTCCCCATCTCCTCTTGCCACTTTCCTCTCTCACCTCATAATTTCATCCCTTGAGTATTCTCCCTTCCCAACAAATTCAACCTATGCCCTCTATCCATATATAACTGTAACCATATACACACACATTCACATATGTATTCATATGACCACACACCCTTCTTCCATTATTTTCATAGTGAGAAAGATATCATCAGTCACAGTTATTGCTTTTCCATACAGGAATGTAAATAGTTCAACTTTGATAAGTTCCTTTTGATTTCTTTTCCCTGATTACCTTCTCAGGCATCTCTTCCTTCTTGTGTCTGGATGTCAAATTTTCTATTCAATTCTGGTTTTTTCCTCAAGAATGCTTGAAAGTCCTCTATTCCACTGAATGACCATATTTTCCCCTGAAACAAAATACTCAGTTTTGCTGGGTAGGTGACCCTTGGGTTCATTCCCAGTTCTTTTGCCCTCTGGAATATCATATTCCATGCCCTTCGATCCCTCAGTGTAGAAGCTGCCAGGTCCTGGGCTATTCTGATTGTGTTTCCACAATATTGAAATTGTTTCTTCCTGGCTGCTTGTAGTATTTTCTCCTTGATCTGGGGATTCTGGAACCTGGCTATGATATTCCTGGGAGTTTTCTTTTTGGGATCTTTTTCAGGAGGTGATCTGTGGATTCTTTCAACCTCTATTTTGCCCTCTGGATCTAAAACATCAGGGCAATTTTCCTTGAGAATTTCTTGAAGGGTGATTTCTAGGTTCTTTCTTTGATCATGGCTTTCAGGTAGTCCAATAATTTTTAAATTGTCTCTCCTGGATGTATTTTCCAGGTCAGTGGCTTTTCCCATGAGATATTTCATATTGCCTTCTAATCTTTCATTTGTTTGGATCTGCTTAACAGCATCTTGATTGCTCATAAAGTCATTAGCTTCCATTTGTTCCAGTCTAACTCTGAAGGAATGAATCTCCTCAGTGAACTTTTGAGATTCTTTTTCCATCTGGCAAATTCGACTTTTTAACGCATTCTTCTCCTCATTGCCCTTTTGGGCCTCCTTTGCCATTTGAGTCAGTCTATTTTTTAAGGGGTTGTTTTCCTCAATCAGGCTGTTGACCCTCATTTCGTACTTTTCCTGCATCCTTCTCATTTCTCTTCCCCATTTTTCCTCCACTTCTTTTATTTGATTTTTAAAGTCCTTCTTAAGGTCCTCTATGGCCTGCAACCCGCTCATGTTTTCCCCTGGGGCTTTTGGAGCAGGACTTCTGACCTCACAGTCCTTTTCCCGCTCTATGCCCCCAAAATAGGAGTCTAGGGTTGCATTTTTCTGTTTCCTTTGCCTTGGCATGTTGCCACTTAATTGCTTGACTTTTGGGCTTGTTGCCACACTATGGCTTTAAGGCCAGATAGAGGAATTTTCGTCCCGAACGTGTGGGGGGCAACTTCCGTTTCTGGCAAGCTGTAAACCCACCCACAACTTCCACCCTAGATCACAATCCAGATCCAGGGAGGTTAAAGCAAGAGCGATTACCCCCCAAGACTGATTGCTGGATCTCCCTACAATTAATTCGCAGGACAGGAGCTGGAGCTGCCTCTGAAAACTACAAAATGGCGTGTCTCCTCAGTGGCTTCTAGCCCCCAGGGGAGGGAGCCCACGTGTTCCCCAAATACAGGTCCCAAAGTCCATAGAATACTAACCTCTTACTTTGTCCTAGGCACATCTATGTTGATAATTCTGGAGTCGCCACAGCTCCTGGTGTTCTGGGGTTCCTCCAGCCGGCTGCTGGCCCTGCCGCCCTGGGGCTAAAACCTCGGCTCACGGGGACCTGGGCTCGGCTCTGCTCCTGCGCTCTGCGAGCTGCCAGGTCCCAGACCACTGCGCTGGTCCTTCCTGCAGGGCTGCTGGGCTGTCCTCAGCGGGAGGTTAGCTTCTCTGTGTCGTTCTGTGGGTGCTGGGGCTCCAGAAGTTGTTCAGAGTCCCCTTTTACATAGTTTGGGGGGAATCTGGGGGCAGAGTAGCTTGGATGAGCTGCTTCTACTCCGCCATCTTGGCTCCGCCCCCGACAAGAGCATTCTTGATTGAAAGGAGACCCAAACTGGCAGTATTGCCCTGAGAGAGTTCTCTCAGGAATGTTTTCTTATGTTCTATAATAATAATGAAATTAGACAAAATTCCATTAAATAAAAAGAGTCAAAATTTAGTTTCTATAACCTGGTCCTTTCCTACTTTTCTTACAGCTTACTCCTTTTCTCATACTCTTAAGATCCAGTGACAACAGCCTCCTAGCTGTGAGAAATACTAATAATTTGGTTTCCACAGATTTTATAGGAATGATGGATGTTGCAAAGACAGATGTTACACAGGACATGCAGGAAGGTGTAAATCAGGGAGAGGGTAGGAAGGACAGAGCTACCCTATTCAATCATATAGCTGGAAGAAATCTATAAGGTTTTCTTGAAGGGGACCCATACTGAAATTGGCTCAAACTGACCAGGGTCAAGAGATGGTCATCAACTTTTTACTAATATGCAAGCTTAACTAGCCTCATGCGTATTAACTTACACACTCTGTGGGAGGAGACAGCCACCATTTTCAAACATGCATCACATGATGAAGAAGGAGGGACATGTTAAAAAGTAACATGCAAAGGGCAGTCCAGGAAGACAGACATCTTGTTTGGAGGGAGCATGACTTGGGCAGTTCAGGAGGTTGCACCTAGCCAATGGGGAACACGGTGGGAAATTCTAATGGAAGCAGCATAAAAGGGTTCACTTTTGTCTGAGCCCCTGTACTCTCCATTAAGGGGGCTACCCATTTATCAGAAAGAATAGATGTAAAATGAAGATAACGAAAGCCTTCCTGGCTTCCCAACAAGTATTGTTTATTCCTAAACTAAGTATATTTCTCACATGGCCTTCTTCACAAAGGCCATTCCATCTCCCCCTACTTTGTGCTTTTTCACTAGTGTAGCAGCAAGCACCCCAATATCCCCAGGGTGACTGCCAACACAGGTTCTTAGATCTGCTTTTGTAAAGGAAAGCAACTCAAAATGGGTTAACAAGCTTACTTTAATCAAACAAACATACATTACCTAGTTCAGGGGAAAAAGGTCAGCACCCCAAACTTCAGAGTTACAGAACTTACAGATCAAACAGACAGGCTTCCAAACTGTCTTACCATTATATCAATACCAAATCACAGTTACCAGAGAGGGAAGCATCAACATCTGGGTTTTCAAAGCCGGGGGCTCTCAACAATGGCTTCCCAGAGTCTCATCTGGTCAAATCACACAACACTTCTCAAAGTGAGCCCCAAAGCAAAGCCTCTCCTCAGGGTTTATATAGCCTTCTCCTGGCTCAGAGAATGTAACAACCTTCTGGACCCACTGCCCAATCACAAAGTATCAAGGTGTGGGCTTTCCTGAAAAACAAGCCTCCCACCACAGGCTCCAGGTGCACTTAAGCTAGGGGCAGGGAAGATCTTTAAATTTGCATTTCCATTACATTCGGCCCCAAGATCTTTCATGCCCATAGCATACACAATTTACATTTGAATTAGCACTAAACATCTCTTAGGTCACATTTTCCAGGTACATAAGAAAATCACAATATAATCTCAAAATACAATAGTCCAAGTCTTCCACTCATGGGGCAAATGTTAACTCAGTCACTTATCAGTAAAATCAAAAAATAGTCACTCTTAAGTTAACTCAATCAGTTACATCAGTTTTCAAAGTACAAGTCTTCCACTCTTGGGGCAAAGTCTTGATTAACTCAATTAGTCTCTTATCTGTAACAATATCTCAAAGTACAATCAGTAGCTTATTCAGTAAAGTCTTACTAAGTATGCCCATAACACAGACAATTTACATTTCAATTAGCAGTAACCATCTCTTAAGTCATATTTTAAAGGTACATCTAAAATTACCAAAGTGGCCACTGGGCCTTAAACACAAAATACAAAGCATTATCACATCAATTCACAAAATACAAAGCATTATCACATAAAGTTCTCTTGGGAGGAGGTGGGGGGTATCCTTCCCCTCACACTGCTCCAGCCCCAGCTTTCAAGTCCAGAGGGGGCTGAGCAACAAAACCAAACTGGGGTCCTTGGGGTCCATGGCACTTCACCCCACCCACCATAGTCACAAGTCCATCCCCCCCTGGTCCCAAACTGTGGGATGCAGCAAGGAAACACATTCAGTGCCCCTGCTTTGCCACACAGTCCTTATCTTGTCCTGTGGCTGAACTCCAAACTCCTGGGTTCCTTCTCCTCCAGCAGAAGGCAGCAGCTCCAGGCTTCTCCACAGGTCTCCATGCAGGCAGCTCACCATTCCTGCTCTCAGCTCAGTGAAGTCAGCATGCAGGTCGTTCTCTCCTGCTCCACGGCTCCACAGAATCACAGCTACCACAACTGGGAAACAAACAATTATCCCAGCCCCCATACTTTCCTTTTACTCAGCAGATCCCATCCATCGTCGCCATTTTGTAGCAGCAAGCACCCCAATATCCCCAGGGTAACTGCCAACACAGGTTCTTAGATCTGCTTTTCAAAAGGAAAGCAACTCAAAATGGGTTAATAAGCTTACTTTAATCAAACAAACATATATTACCTAGTTCAGGGGGAAAAGGTCAGCACCCCGAACTTCAGAGTTACAGAACTTACAGATCAAACAGACAGGCTTCCAAACTGTCCACCCATTATATCAATACCAAATCACAGTTACCAGAGAGGGAAGCATCAACATCTGGGTTTTCAAAGCCAGGGGCTCTCAACAACGGCTTCCCAGAGTCTCATCTGGTCAAATCACACAACACTTCTCAAAGTGAGCCCCAAAGCAAAGCCTCTCCTCAGGGCTTATATGGCCTTCTCTTGGCTCAGAGAATGTAACAACCTCCTTGACCCACTGCCCAATCACAAAGTATCAAGGTGTGGGCTTTCCTGAAAAACAAGCCTCCCACCACAGGCTCCAGGTGCACTTAAGCTAGGGGCAGGGAAGATCTTTAAATTTGCATTTCCATTACAACTAGCTATCCCAATGTCTGGTATTCTCTCTATCTTCGTCTTTGTCTCTTAAGTTCCCTGGCTTCCATCAAGTCTCAACTAATCATACTTTGTACAAGAGCCTTCCCAGGGCCTCCTTGGTCTTAGTGCTTCCCTTTGAGATGATTTCCAGTTTATCTTGTTTGAATGTCATTGTTTCCATCTTATCCTTCACCTTTTTGTGAACTCCTAAAGGGCAGGGACTGTTTTTTCCCTTTTTTATATCCCCAGAGTTTATCACCAGATTTGGCACATAATAGGCACTTAATACAGCTCTCGCTCTTATTTGGAGAAATCAAACAAATAAATTCCTACTCTTACCTCGATGGGATTGTGCTAGAGCCAGCTTATACTAACCCTTCATATCAGGGATTGATTTATTGTTCGATTGTTTAAACCAGAGGTGTCAAACTATGGTCTGTTAGTGCTTTATTTTAAAATGAAGTTTTATTAGGCCCCATTTATCAAATATATAGAGAACTGAGTCAAATTTATAAGAATACAAGTCACTCCCATGAGAGACAGCAAAGGGTTAAGTTTCCACAGGCCCCAGAATGAGGTAACAAACTTAAACAACACTAGCCTTCTTCTCATTGGTTGCCCCCATATTTTCTGTGTAGATATACATAAGTAAGGGATTGAAGCATGTTTCCTTCTGATTGGGTAGAAGGGTCAAATGAATAATTATGATAATAAAGGATTGTCAACTGTGACTCTCATTGGCTGTCTCCAAATTTGGTGCCTAATGAGGGACTGGAAAATACCTTACCTGAACTACTGCAAAATAAAGTGAGCAAACCCAGAAAAACATTGTACACAGTAACAGTAACATTGTTTGATGGTCAACTATGAATGACTTAGTTCTTCTCAGACATACAGTGATCCAAGTCAATTTCGAAAGACTAATGGTGAAAAATGCTATCCATATCTAGTGCAAAAAATGATTTTTCTTAGTAATCAGTATCTTGAAGAGTCAGTTCCTCACCCTCCAACTCCCTTCTCTAAAGTTCTTCATAAGAACATTACTGATAATGAGATTGTGTTGAGTCTTATCCTGGTCAAACCTCAACCCAAGTCTGAATTGATTTAATCAAAGGTCCATACCTCCATTGTGTTCTGCTCAGGCTTGGATGGAGATAGATTCTACTGCCTAGATAGCTCAAGGTGGGAGTGGTCTCCTGTGGTTTCGGGGTGGTCTGATAGAACAGGTATTTCCTCTGTCTGGAGGTAAAATGGTGGTGGGGTGATATCAGGTCCTGTTAAAAAGGCAAATAGACTGGGCATCCCAACCACCTAATTGAACCAGTTCTGGACTGGCCCCCTTAGGGAGGCCCAGTTCTAGATTGTAACTGCAATGCAATGCGTGTCATCAGCTTGTGGAGACAACCTAATTTGTTTGTCTTTCTCTTTGAACAAACACTACTGAAGTTGACACCAGAGAAAGAACTGATAGAGTGCAGAACAGAAGTACACTATTTTCACTTTATTTTTTTCTCTTTAATTTTTTCCCTTTTGGTCTGTTTCTTCTTTTACAGCGTGATTAGTATGGAAATATGTTTTACATGATTGCACATATATACCCGATATCAAATTGCTTTCTGTTTTTGGGGAGGGGATGGGAGGGGAGGGAGAGAAGAAGAAACTCTGGAACTCAAAATTGTTTTAAAAAATGAATGTTTAAAATTGTCTTTACATGTAATTGGAAAAAATAAAATACTATTTAAAATAAAATAAAGCTTTGTTGTATTTAAACATGTAAAAACAGTCCTTAGCTGTGGCCCAGGATTTGTTCTTGGTTATAGTTTGCCAAACCACGATTTAAATTTGAGAAAGCACTGGAGAAAATATCAGTTACACAAGTAACACAGACTACTCTGCCTTAAGGCTAGGTGTGTTACCTTTTACTTTCCCCCCAGGGTTTTTCAGTACCCTTAACTAAGAGATGTTTAGGCTCTCTGCAAATAGTCTAGTCCCCACTGATGACGTTCCCATTGGATGTACTTTCCTCTCTTTGTACCCCAATTCTAATAACCTTTAACAATTGGATTCACTTTTACATATTTACTTCAAAGAAGTACAATCACATACATGCAGACTTATTCCTGCAACACGTGAGAGACATAATCCACACACCCACCCAGCCCTTCCCCCCTCTCCCCTTACACCTCAGTCTCTAGGGACCAGAAGGGGATTAGGTTTAAAAGTTCAGCTAGGTTCCCATAGAACACAGTCCTAGTTCCAAATCCAAACCACCCGCTCAGACTGGAGACCCTGGCTTCTATGCTGACCTGGCTGACTGCACTATCTTGCTTGCAATCTTGGCTCCTAGGTTGTCATGGCTCTTTGACCTAGTCCCCTGGGGATCACCTCCAGCAACTGAAATTAAGGAGCACAAACAACACATAACAGAGACGAATACCTCTGGGCCCATTTCCCTGAGCTGAGATAAAAGAGGAAGGAGGGGAAAGAAAGTCTTCCTCTTACTGGTTCAATTTAAGGTGCCTTTGCTGTGGGTGAAATAAAATCTTTACCCTCTGACCACATTGGATGAGAGTGGCCCAAAGAGAGGCAGAAAGATGGCAATCTTGCCAGTTTTAAAAATGAAGGCAGCCAATCAAAAGAGTCTACCTCCACCCACATGGTAAGGGATGTAGCAACTTCAATGTTAGATACTCTGGACATTCTCCAAAGGCCCCTCAAAGGAGTGCCCAAACATGCCTGGATTACATGTAAATTAAATTTAAAGTGTGTCACAAATACATATTTTTTGGAGATCTAGTTGTTAAATATTTACTAGCACATCACAAACAAGATACATTCTAAATCTTAGTTTCAGGGAATCAGATTCTTTAACTTGATTAAATTTTCCTTTAAAAAAACTTAGACCTTTGAGGCAACTAGGTGACACAGTGAACAGAGCACTGGCCCTGGAGTCAGGAGGACCTGAGTTCAAATCTGGCCTCAGATACTTAACATTTACTAACCATGTGACCTTGGGCAAATCACTTAACCTCAACTGCCTGCCCTCCCCCTTCCAAAAAAAAAGTAAAAACAAAAAAATTTAGACCTTTGATTAAAGTTGAGGCCAAAGGACTTCAGAGAAGGAAATTGTCTTATTAGCATTGATTAGACCTGGATAAGGTTTTTCATTCAGGTGGTACCAAAGGACATTAACCAAAGTGTTTCAATATTTCACAAAACAATTAAAACTTTAGCTTTATATTTCTACAACCCATATGAGATCTAAATGCCTGAAAACATTTTCCTGAGACCACCTGAGAAATGACTCAATTCTCTCTTCACTGTGCATTTGGATGACATTTTTACCACTTTAATAAAGGTTCTGGTAAGATTCATGCTCTAGCTTTGTATATGTTGTCAGAGGAACTTAATTAATATTTGTGAAATGAAGGGATGGAAGGAAAAAGAAACGTAAGCCTAGAATTCAGGGATCTTTTTTCTCAACAGATAGAGCTTTTAGTTAGGATTTGAGGAAATGGTGGAGGGTATGAGGAAAATTGATTTATTATTGCCTATGCTTATTAGTACTGACTATACACTAATAAAACTTACACTTAATGCATGAAATAAGAAATTTAATTGGCTATTCCAATTCTCCTCCAGTTTGTCATTTTGGCAAGTCTCCATGAATCAGCATTGCTTTCAACTAAACACCCAGGATACTTGCATTTCCAAGGACAAGGAATGTAGGAGTATGATCCTCCCAATTTTTTTGTGGTTCTGGCAAAGAGCTTTTAAAAGTTATATCTATGTTCTTATTGGTGATTGGTTACCTAATCTAATGATGAAAGGAAACTATTAATCAAAACTAATGTCATTAGCAAATGTTTTCCCTTTGTTTACCATATTTAGGGGACATGAAATGGAAGCTTAAACAACTGCTCATCCTGAAATAACATATTCATCCCCACTATATGAGGCCAGAGTCTCTTCAGAAACATAGAAATAGTTGTAATTTCCAAAGGCCCCATGCCAGTTTAGATTAGTGGTCTTTCAACTTTTTTTGATTATGCTCAAAATTTTTTATTTTGTTGTACCCAAAAAATGAACAGGGCCCAAGTAACAATTTAGAAGTGAACCCTTTATTGGTGCCACATTGGCTGCTGAGGGCCAAATCAGACAGCAGCGAGCCCAGGCAAAGTATCAGCTTTTAAAGACAAGCCTGCGTCAACAGGAACTTGCAGAGGATAGAATCAGTGACTGGTCAGTATATATTTTGAAACTCCCGTGCCAGCCAGTTTCCCTAGGGGGAGCTAAACCTGGAAGTTTGCTTATTTCCTTGAAGGAGAACTGGTTGGGGGAAGGGAAAGGGAGCAAGGGAACCAGAATGAGGCCATGTACAACAATTTGATAGCAAAATCATGTAGGCATTCTCTTACTGTCTCCTTCCTTGTCCTGGGTATCAACTCTATCAGTCATTTTATTCTGTCATTTCAAATGGAAAGTAGAAACAAAGTAAGAGTTAAGCAGCTTTGTTTTCTGTATCCAGCTAGCATGATATATCATCAATGCCAAATAAGGGTTTTATCCCTTCTTTGATACTTCTTTTATCCCCATTATAGCTAAGAATAAAAATCCTTTTTATTGGATTCTGTTGTGAAGTTTTTATTATTAGTTTCCGTCCCCAACTTTAGCTCATTCTTTTTTTTTGGCTTTTTGGAGGAGGGAAGGCAGGGCAGTTGGGGTTAAGTGACTTGCCCAAGGTCACACAGCTAGTAAGTGTTAAGTATCTGAGACTAGATTTGAACTTAGGTCCTTCTGACTCCAGGGCCAGTGCTCTATTCACTGCACCAACCTAGCTGCCCCACCTTAGCTCATTCTAAACTTCAGCGTTCTTTTTTTTTTATTTTTTAGTTTACATCATTCATTTCCACAAGATTTTTTTTATATATACATATATAGGTTTTTATTTTTCAAGGCACCTTAAAAAAAAACATTCTTCAGTTCTACAAGCATTTGTTAAATACCTATGTTATATGCAAGACACTGGGGGATACAAAAACAAAACAGCTCCTGCCCTCAAGGAGCTAGTACTCTACAGGGGGAAACAATATGAATATAAACAAATATATCTAAAGTAAATACATCAGAAGTTTTGGGGGGAGGGGACAGCACCTAAATAGGAGACATACTTGAACTGAGCTTTGGAGGAAGCTAGAGATTCTGATAGGCAGAGGAGGAGAGCAATTCTAGGTAGGGAGGACAGTCTGTGAAAAGGCAAACATATGAGATAGAATGTCATCTATGAAGAACAGCAAATAATTCAGTCTGGCTGGACTATAGAATTTGTGTAAGTGGGAATAATGGGAGAAGTCCAAAGATTGGAGCCAGATTGTGAAGTTTTAAATGCCAGAGGAACCTGTATTTTGTCCTATTGCTTATAATTCTGAATATGCAGGGCAGGCGAAATCCTTGTTTTATAGAAAACTCAGGCTTAATTAGAAAGGTAGAACTGACTTGTCTAAGGTCAAACAACTTGTAAACAGAAAAACCAGGACTATTTTTGTTGTTCCTTCTCCAGTTCAAATGAGGAAACTGAGGCAAACAGAATTAAGTTACTTGCCCAGGTTCTCCCAACTAGTAAGTATCTGAAACCAGATTTGAACTCTGGGAAAACGAGTCTTCCTGACTCCTGCCCAGGTCTTCTGACTAGCTCCTAAAAATGCAGATGGGATTAAATGGGTATTGACTCAAGGGCACATTATGAAACTGCTTTACTAAAGTCCTGATGAGCTTTAACATAAAGTCTCTTTTTTTTTTTTTTTAAAGCAATTGGGGTTAAGTAACTTGCTCAAGGTTACACGGCTAGTTATTATTTATGTGTGGGTGCTCATTTTCTGAGGCTGGATCTGATCTCGGGTCATCCCAACTCCGAGGCCAGCACTCTTACTCACTGCACCACCTAGCCGCCCCTTTAGGGCAATTGGGGTTAAGTAACTTGCCCAAGGTTACACGGCTAGGTTTTTTTTTCTTGTTGTTTGTGTGGATTAAGTGTCTGAGGCTGGCTCTGAACTCAGGTCCTTCTGACTCCAGGATTCATTGCGCCACCTAGCCGCCCCAAGTCTTTCTCTTAAAATCAGAGTTTAAAAACTATTGAGTGAATCCTAATTACTTCAATTTTGACTGGTTTTACTATACATACTTAGGACAATGGTTTAAAAAGGGTTGTCAGTTTTGCTAGATGTGCTACAAAATTTTGCCTTTCTAAACTGCAAGTTTGCAGGCCTCTCTATTAGTCTACTCTCACCCCTTCCCCATTTTCTCCACACACTCAGATTTTAGGATTCCCTAGCCTAGCTGTAGCAGCAAGCACCCCAACATCCCCAGGATGGCTGCCAACACAGGTTCTTAGATCTGCTTTTCAAAAGGAAAACAACTCAAAATCAGTTAACAAGCTTCCTTTAATCAAACAAACATGTATTACCTAGTTTAGGGGAAAAGGTCAGCACCCCAAACTTCAGAGTATACAGACAGATCAAACAGACAGGCTTCCAAACTGTCCAACCATTATCAATACCAAAATCACAGTCACCAGAGAGGGAAGCATCAACATCTGGGTTTTCAAAGCTGGGGGGCTCTCAATGGCTACCCAGAGTCTCATCTGGTCAAATCACACAACACTTCTCAAAGTGAGCCCCAAAGCAAAGCCTCAAATCAGGGATTATATAGTCTTCTCCTGGCTCAGAGAATGTAACCACCCTCTTGACCCACTGCCCAATCACACAGCATCAAGGTGTGGTCATTCCTGAAAACCAAGCCTCCCTCCACAGGCTCCATGTGACCACATTCAGCCTATTAGGGGGCAGAGTATATTTTTAAATCAAGGAAGGTTCTTAGAGTCACTTAAGTCAATCGAAGTCTCTTAAGCCAATCAAAGGGCCTAGGGGGCAGGGAAGATCTTCAAATCTGCATTTCCATTACACTAGCCCACTCAGCAAGTTTGCTGTCTGTCATTACAAGTGGTCATAATAACAGCTCTATTGGCTGAAAGTCTAGGGGAAGTAACAATAGGAAAGTGAATGGGGGTGGTGGAAAGAGGCCAGAGAGAAGGGCATAGGAATCTCAAGGCTCAGGTAATGGGTCAAAAGGCCTAACTACTTAGGAGCCCTACTTTGTTGACAACTTAAACAATCAGTGTGCCAAGATTCCTCACAGAAGACTATGCCCCAACCAAAAAAAGAACTGACCTAGAATAAACTTTTGTTTGTCCTTATGGATCTAGAACTTTTAAGTTTATTGGAATGATTATTTTGATATGTAGAAGCTGTTTGGTTAATTTTATTCCTTCAATTTTAAATTTATGTTTTGTTTTTTGCTTTTTGGAGGGCAACAGGGTCAAGTGACTAGCCCAAAGTCACACAGCTAGTTAAGTGTTAAGTGTCTGAAGCCGGATTTGAACTCAGATCCTCCTGATTCCAGAGCCAGTGCTCCATTCACTGCACCACCTAGCCACCCCCTCAATTTGAAATTTAAAATACCTACAGTGTATAGGACACTGTGGTAGGCATTAGAAGAAATGCAAAATTTCAGTAGGTCAATGACTGCTCTCATGAAATATTTTTTCTCTATATCTACATTAAGAGGAAATGACATTATTTCAAAGTCCTGACTACTCCATAAAATGCAGGCTCTCATAACTTTATTGAAAAATAATTTTATTTCCTAGAGTAAGTTTACTTCTTAGGAATTGCACAATTAACTGGATATCCAATGCAGAATCTGCCCATTCCCTTTTCTATTATTAGATCAAATTACATTAACAGATTTTAGGGTGTGGGAGAAGCAACTGCAAAAAAAATATCTGCATGACCTTTCAGAAATCAATGCTGAAATTTAGGGCTAGAAAAGAAAACTGTCCCAAACTTAGTTCATTGTGATGACCCAACCAGAATGAAGTCTCATTCTTTCTGGTCTTCCCCAACACTTTCCTGTGATATTCCAAACCTATATTGAATTGAATGGCATTTAAAATCAGGATCAAGGACTAGCTTAAATTCAAAAAGTACCCTTTCCCAGAGCAACTGTCAGACAAGAATAAATCCCACAAATTCCCTCCTGCTCCAAAATCTCAAAGCCTTGAGGATATTTGAGAGGCCAAACCGAGCCTACTCAATCAAGACTCTTTCAAACTTATATACAGTGATGCCCTAAGACTGCCAGTAGTTTCTCTATCTTTTTCCCTCTGGGTTTTGGTCAAATTGACTATATGGTACTACAAGATTGTGAGGTATTCAGTTTTTCTGTTTAAGACAAACATTCAGGTATAGGTTTACTTTGATTTTTCATTCCATCATTTATATGAGACACAACTTTTTTTTACTCAGGCTGTTTTTACATCTTCTAGTCTGGGTCAACAATACTTCACAACAGCTTGAAATCCAAACCAGAAATGTGAATATAAATGAAGTGCCCAATGCAGTGATATGAGGTAGTCAATAACTCACTCAATTCTCCCCCGTCACTCTTTCCCCTTAAACATTTCCCTTTAAAAGAAGAGATGAGAGGATGATGCAAGCATCTAAGTACTGGTCCACTCTTTCCTTTGAAAACCCTTCATTAAAGGAAATCACCCCAGAGCATCAGGTAATGGATCAAAAGGTCTATATATAGGCCCTTTAAGAGTCAATGGCATTCCTGGCCTTAGCCACAACTCAAATATTCAAAGAGTCAATCAGGATCACATCTGTTCACAAGTTTGAACTGGTTGCTGATGCAAGACTTTGCATTGCCTTGTCCACAGAAGGCTTGACCAACTTTTGTGACTAAATTTCTGTACAGTCTCTGGAGAGAATCTTGAGTTCTTCTCAGCTGCAGAAGAATTTTGGGAAATTTCCCTTCTGTCTTCACTGAAGGGCTGGGTTCCAGTTACTAATATTGGAAGCTCCTCTTGGTCTGGATATCATCAAGAATCTGTTGCAATTCCTCATCTTCAAATCGACCCTCCAGGCTTGGAATCAGAGCCTTAGCCTCTTCTGCTGTTTCAGGACAAAGGTTTGCTAAACAGGCCAACTCCAACTTATGGAGCTTTTTCTGGAGTAATAAACTTCGAACACTAGCAATGGTTTCCCTGTTTTTAAAACGACTAAACCGTGCAGTGTAATTTAGAGTTTTCATGAAAACCTCCGAAAGTTCCTGTTCATCCTCTGCACTTTCATTCTGTTGCTTTCGATGCTCTAGAAGCATGTGGATTTCAGAATTTAGAAGAGTTTCTGCTGTTTCAAACTCTTTGGGGAAGACGAGCTGCAAGGCATCTTCCTCCACATCACCTCTGGCCGCCATCACGCTCCAGCTCCATTTCCACAAGATTTTGAGTTACAATTTTTCTCTCTATTTTTCCCCTACCCACTACTCCAAAACAATGATCCCACTGAATATTCCCTCCTTCAATCTGCTCTTTCCCATATCTTCCTCTATCCCCCCTCTGACTTTCCACTAGGGCATGGTGGATGCCCCAGTACCTGTACATCTTATTTCCCAGTTACATGTAAAATAAGGACTATCTCATAGCTGGTTGGCACAGTGGTACAAGAACATTGGCCTTGGAAGACCTGAGTTCAAATCCAGCCTCAGACACTTGACACTTACTAGCTGTATGGCCCTAGGCAAGTCACTCAACCTTGATTGCCTTGGGTGGTTGGGGTAGGGAAAGCTAATTGAGGGAAACTACTCCTTAAAATTTAGAATTGGGCAAGTGGAAGCTATTGACTCTGTGAGAAATGAAGAATTAATCAAACAAATTCAAAAGAACGAAAAAGTAGAAGAAAATGTAAAATGCCTCATGGGAAAAAAACTGATCTGGAACCAATCTGGAATCCAGGAGACATAATTTAAGAGTGGATCAAAATCCAGAATCCTACAATATGTTGTTTACAAGAAACATACTTAAATCAGAGAGACACACAGAATAAGGGGCTGGAGAAGAATCTTTAGCTGAAGTAAAAAAGAAAAAAGCAGGGAGTACTAATCCAGATCTCAGACAAAGTAAAAGCAAAAATAGACCGAATTAAGAGAGATAAGGAAAGAAACTGCATCTTGCTAAAAGGAACCATAAACAATGAAGCAATATCAATACTAAACACACATCCACCAAGTGGTATAGTGTCCAAATTGTTAAAGGAAAAGTTAAGTGAATTGCAGGAAGAAATAGACAGCAAAACTATACTAGTGTCCTCTCTCAGAACTCAATCAATCCAACAACAACGAAAACCCCAAGAATAAATAGAGCATTAGAAAACTTAGATATGACAGACCTTTAGAGAAAACTGAACAGGAACAGAAAGAAATATACCTTTTTCTCAGCAGCACATAGCACCTACACAAAATCTGACTATGTATTAGGGCACAAAAACCTCAAAATCAAATGTAGAATGGTAGGAATATTAAATTTATTCTTTTCAGATCATAATGCAATAAAAGTCACATTTGAAAAAGGGCAGAAGAAAGATAGATTAAAAATTAATTGGAAACTAAATAATCCAATCCTAAAGAATAAGTGGATCAAAGAACAAATCATAGAAATAAATAATTTCATTAAAGAGAGTGACAACAATGAGCCAACATACCAAAATTTATGGGATGCAGTCAAAGCAGTAATATAGGGGAAAATTTAATTCTCTAAATCTTTACATCAACAAAGTAAAAAAAGATCAATGAGTTGGGCATGCAACTAAAAAGAACTAGAAAAACAACAAATTAAAAACCCCTGATTGGGTACCAAATTGAAAATCTGAAAATCAAAGATGAGATTCATAAGATTTAAGGTAAAAAACTGTTGAGCTAATAAATAAATCCAGGGGCAGGTTTTATGGAAAAAAAAAAAAACAAATAAGATAGATAAGCCATTGGTTAATTTGATTTAAAAAAAAAGAAAGAAGAAAACCAAATATCCAGTATCAAAAATGAAAACAGCCAAATCACCATCAATGAAGAAGAAATTAAAGCAATCATTAGGAAATGTTTTGGGACAGGTAGGTGGCATAGTGAATAGAGCACCAACCCTGAAATCAGAAGGAAATGTTTTGCCCAATTATATGGCATTAAATCCGATAATCTAAGTGAAATCTATGAATATTTGCAAAAAAACAAATTACACAAATTAACAAGTGAGGAAATACAATGCCTAAATAACCTCATCGCAGAAAAAGAACTTGAATAAGCCATTTATGAACTCCCTAAGAAAAATCCCCAGGGTCAGAAGGGTTCACAAGTGAATTCTACCAAACATTTAAAGAACAATTAATTCCAATACTATATAAACAATTTGGGAAAATAGGCAAATGAGAAATCCTACTAAACTCACTTTATGACACAAATATGGTGCTGATGCCTAAACCAGGAAGAGATAAAACAGAGAAAGAAAATTATAGACCAATTTACCTAATGAATATCAGTGCAAAAATTTTGAACAAAATACTAGCAAGGTGATTACAGCAACCTATCCCAAGGATTATATACTATGACCAGGAGGGATTCATACCAGAAATGTAGGGTTGGTTAAATATTAGGAGAACTATCAACATAGTTGACCATATGAATAACAAAACCAACAGAAATCATATGTTTATCTCAATAGATGCTGAAAAAACTTTTGACAAACTATAGTACCCATTCTTATTAAAAATGACAGAGAGCATAGGAATAAAGGGAGAACTCCTTAAAATGATAAGCGGTCTCTATCTAAAACCATCAACAAGCATTATCTGTGATGGAGATAAGCTAGAAGCCTTCCCAATGAGATCAAGGGTAAAGCAAGGATGTTCATTATCACAACTCTTATTCAGTGGTGTACTAGTACAATATTGTACTAAAAGGAAAAAGAAATCGAGGTGGAATAGGCAATGAGGAAACAAAACTATCACTCTTTGCAGATGATATGATGGTATATTTTAGAGAACGATAGAGAATAAACTAAAAAAACTACTTGAAATAATTAACAACTTTAACAAAGTTGCATGATGTAAAATAAACCCACATAAACCATCAGCATTTTATTTTTTACTCTTTGGAGGACAATTGGGGTTAAGTGACTTGCCCAAGGTCACACAGCTAGTTTTTGTGTTAAGTATCTGAGGCCCAGTTTGAACTCAGGTATTCCTGACTCCAGGGCTGGTGTTACCATCAGCATTTCTTTAGATAACCAACAAAGCCTAGCAGCAAGAGGTAAAAAGAGAGTGCGGCTAGATGGCACAGTGAGTAAGAGTTGGGAGGACCCGAGATTGGTTCTGGCCTCAGATACTTTAACAACCACACAAAAAAACTGGCCATGTAACCTAGAAATCATCCTTCAAGAAATTCTCAAGGAAAACTGCCCTGACGTTTTAGAACCAGAGGGCAAAATAGAGGTTGAAAGAATCCACCAATCACCTCCTGAAAAAGATCCCAAAAAGAAAACTCCTAGGAATATTATAGCCAGGTTCCAGAATTCCCAGATCAAGGAGAAAATATTACAAGCAGCCAGGAAGAAACAATTTGAATACTGTGGAAACACAATTAGGATAACACAGGATCTGGCAACTTCTACATTGAGGGATGGAAGGGCATGGAATATGATTTTCCAGAGAGCAAAAGAGCTGGGATTAAAACCAAAAATCACCTACCTAGCAAAACTGAATATCACGTTTCAGGGGAAAATATGGTCATTCAGTGGAATAGAGGACTTTCAAGGATTCTTTTTTTTTTCTTTCAAGGATTCTTGATGAAAAAACCAGAGTCGAATAGAAAATTTGACATTCAGATATAAGAAGCAAGAGATGCTTGAGAAGGTAAACAGGGAAAAGAAATCATAAGGAACTTATCAAAGCTGAACTATTTACATTCCTACATGGAAAAATGACCACTGTAACTGATGACATCTTTCTCAGTATGAAAATAGTTGAAGAAGGGTATATGGGCATATGAAAACATATGCGAATGTGTGTATATATGTTTACAGGTGTACATAGATAGAGGGCACAGGTCCAATTTAATAGGAAGGGACAATACTTAAAAGGTGAAATTAAGAGGTGAGAGAGGAATATGATGAGAGGAGATGGGGAGAGACAGAATGGGGTAAACTATCTCATATTGAAGAGGCAAGGGAAAATGGTTACAATGGAGGGGAAGAACAGGAAGGCAAAAAGGCAAAACCTTATTCTCATTGAATTTGGCTCAGGGAAAGAATGACATGCATACTAAATAGGATATCTTACCCTACAGGAGAGTAAGGAGGAAGGGAATGAGAGGGGGGATGATGGAAAGGAGGGCAGGCTTTCAGGGAGGGAAGTTGGAAGCACCCACTTTTGAAAAGAGACAGGATCAAAGTAGGGAATAGACCAAGTGGGAGGTGGGATAGGAGGGAGGGAAATATAGTCAGTCTTTTACAATATATCTACCATGGTAATGTTTTGCATAGCTACACATGTACAACATATACTGAATTGCTTATCTTCCCAGTAAGGGTGGGTGACAAGGGAGGAAGGGAATGAACCTGGAATTCAAAGTTTTAAAATCAAATGTTTAAAAATATATAAATACTATTATTAATACTATTTAACATATAATTGGGAAATAAGATATACAGGCATTGGGGCACAGAGATTCACCTTGCCCTACTGAAAAAGTTGAAGGGGGTATGGAAGAAGATATGAGAGACAACAGATGGGGTGAGGGGATATCCTTTGGGACTGCTATTCTGGAGTGGTGGGTAGGGGAAAAATGGGGAAAAATTGTAATTCAAAATCTGGTGGAAATGAATGATGTAAACCAGAAGTTAATGAAGCATTTGGAAAAAAAAAGAAATAGAGTGGTGGATTAGTGGAATGCCTTAGGTACACAAGACACAGTAGTTAATGACCATAGTACCACAGTGTTTCATAAACCCCAAAACCTGAGCCTTTGGGCTAAGAACTCACAATTTGACAAAAACTGCTAGGAAAACTGGAAAGTAGGACATAAACTAGGTATAAACTAATGTCTCACACTGTATGCCAAGATAATGTCAAAACGAATGCATGATTTAGATGTAAAGGGTGGCACTGTAAGCAAATTAGAAGAGCAAGGGATAGTCTACTTGTCAGATCTATGGGGAAGGGAAGAGTTCATGACCAAACAAGAGATAGAGAGCATTTCAAAACATAAAATAGGTAATTTGATCATATTAAAATTAAAAGCTTTTGTACAAACAAAACCAATGCAACCAGAGTAAAAGGAAAGCAGAAAGCTGGGAAATGATCTTTATAGCAAGTGTCTCTGATAAAGACCTCATTTCTCAAATATATAGAGGACCGAGTCAAATTTATAAGAATAAAAATCATTCCCCAATTGACAAAGGGTCAAAGAATATGAACAGGCAGTTTTCAGATGAAGAAATCAAAGCTATATGAAGAAGTGCTCTAAATCACTTTTGATTTGAGAAATGCAAATTAAAACAACTCTGTGTTATCACCTCACACCTATCAGATTGGCTGTGACCAAAAAGAGGAAAATAATAAATGTTGAAGAGGATATGGGAAAATTGGGACAGTAATGCATTGTTGGTGGAGTTGTCAACTGATCTAACCATTCTGGAGAACAATTTGGAATTACGCCCAAAGGGCAACCAAACTGTGCAAACCCTTTGATCTAACAATACCACTACTAGGTCTGTATCTCAAAGAGATCATAAAAAGAGAAAAGGACCTACATGTACAAAAAGTATTTGTAATAGTCCTTTTTGTGGTTGCAAAAAAAAAAAATGGAAACCGAGGTATGCCCTTCAATTGAGGAATGACTGAACAAGTTGTGGTATATGCATGTAACAGAAAACTATTATTGTGCAATGAGAAATAATGAACAGATTAAAAAAAAACCTGCACAGACTTGTACAAACTGATGCAAAGTGAAGTGAGCAAAACTAGAAAAACATTGTACACAGTATCAGCAACACTGTGTGATGACCAAATATGAATTACTCAGCCCTTCTCAGTCACACAATGATCCCAGATAAGTACAAAGTACTTACAAAGGAAAATATTACCCACATCCAGATAAAGAACTGATGGATTTTGAATGCAGATCAAAGCATATTTTTCCCACTTACTTTATTCTTTTTTTTTTTACCCCTTTTAATCTGTTTTTTCTTTCATAAATGTGACTAATATGGAAATATGTTTTACATGGTAGGACATGTATAACCTCTATCAAATTGGGTGAAAAATTTAGAACTCATCATCTCATAAAAATGAATGCTACATTTGTTCTAATTCTTCTATGCAACATGATTAATGTGAAAATATGTTTATTGGCAATGTATATGTAGAGCCTATTTTGGATTGTACACTGTCTTAGGGAGATGGGAGAGGGGAGGGGAAGGAGGCAGAGAAAATTTAAAACTTATGGAAGTGAATGTTAAAAGCAAAAAATAAGTAAATTAAAAGTAAAAAAAATGCTAAAATTGTCTTGATGTAATTGGGGGAAAATACTATTAAAATATTATAAGTTGGAAATATGCTATTTAGGTTAAACATAATTTTGTTCTTACATTGCACCTATTCCCATTAGAGAGTTCCAACTGATTTCAGGTTGCTACAAAAAAAACTAGAATACTGGAAACCTAGTAGAATAAAATACATAATAGCATTAGAAAACTTTATAACTAACTAGAAATCCTGTATATAACTTAAATATTATAATTTTTAAATGTTCAAATATTTTATTCTAATTCATTTTGTGTTTTCCTAAATAACTAGGTAGTACAAGTTATTTAGAGCTATTATTGAATAATCAATTTAAAAATTATTATTAGGAAATAAGATAGTTCAGGACCATATACTTATATAATGACATCGTGACAAGACCAGTTTGAGAGCTCCAATTGGTGTTGGATTGTTGAAAATAGCTAGAATATAGAAACTAGCTGAAGAAATTCTGTATTACCACCAGGAAGCTAGATAGCTTACTAGAAATCATATACTTAAGTATAATGCATTCTTCAAAGTACACCTAGTTAGCTCTAATTGTTTTTTGATACAATAAATAGCTAAATACCTATGTTTCAAACTAATGGAGTGAAATTTTAATATTTAGAAATAAGACATAAGTGCTGCTACAGAGTTCCATTTGATGCTAGATTTCTGCAAATATTTAGAATTCTAGCAAATTATTGAGAGAAATCCAGTATGTTCATTTTGAAACTAGATGGTTAATTAGATCTTGTACACACCTTAAATACATTTTCAAATATCTAAGTATTTTGCCTCGATTTGTATTATATTGCTCTAAATAATTTATTTCTATCAAGCAATAAAAAATTATTACAAGAAAAGAAGGCATTTAGCAATAAAGCTATTGTACATCTTCCCACTAGAGAGTTTCAACTGATGTTGGATTATAGCTAATATTAGATTTTAGAAGCTGGCTTGGAATTGAGGCAGATTGTGGCAGAGTGGATAGAACCTAAGACTTGGAGTCAGGAAGCCCTGAGTTCAAATCCATCTTCAGACATATTAACCATACAGACATACTAATGACTCAGGACAAGTCACTTCACCTCTATTTGCTTCATTGTCCTTAAGATGAACAAGCCAAGGAAAACTATGAGAAAATATCTCAGTTTGAGAGACACTCAGAATGTAAGCAATGAAGAGAATAGTTAACCCACAACTAAAGTTATAGCCTCAGAGAAAAAATATCCAATAATTCTTAAATTATCTTTCTTCCATCTATTTTCTAGGTCAGTTGTTTTTCCACATTTTCCATTTTCATCTTTTTTTTCATTCTTTTGATTTTGTTTTATTGTTTCTTGGTATTTTATCAAGTCATTAGCTTCTGTTACCCAATTCTAATTTTTAAGGAATTATTTTTTTTCAGTGAGTTTATGTACCTCTTTTTCTACTTGGCCAATTCTGCTTTTAGGAGTTTATTTCTTCAGTGAACTTTTGTACTTCCTTTTCCATTTTGCCAGTTCTGCTTTTTAAGAAAGTTCTTATCTTCAGCTGAATTTTTGTACCTTTTTTTTTTACCATTATGCCAATTCTGGAGTGTTTCTTTTTTTTTTTAATGCTTTATTAACTTCTGGATTACTTTATTCATTTCTGCCAGTTTTTGTGTTACAAATTTTCTCCCCATTTTTCTCCTACCACCTCCCCAAAATAGCAATCTCTCAGGATATCCCCTCCTCTTATTTCCCAATTACATGTAAAATAGTATTAATAATAGTATACACACACACACACACACACACACACACACATATATATATATATATATATATATATATATATACTATTTTTTTTTAACATTTGGTTTTTGGTTTTAAAACTTTGAATTCCAAATTCATTCCCCTCCTCCCTTGTCACCCACCCTTACTGGGAAGATAAGCAATTCAATATAGGTTTTACATGTGTAGCTAATGCAAAACATTACCATACTAAATATATTGTAGAAGATTGATTATATTTCCCTCCTTCCTATCCCACCTCCCAATTCTTCTATTCTCTACTTTGGTCCTGTCCCTTTTCAAAAGTGTGTGCTTCCAACTTCCCTCCCCCCAAGCCTGCCCTCCCTTCCATCATCCCCCCTCTCACCCCCTTTCCCCCTACTCTCCTGTAGGGTGAGATACCCTATTTATCGTGTATGTCATTCCCTCCCTGAGCCAAATTCAATGATTATAAGGTTGACTCATTCCCTTATGCCTTCCTGTTCTTCTCCATTGTACCCATTTTCCCTTGCCTCTTCTATATGAGATAGTTTACCCCATTCTGTCTTTCCATCTCCTCTCATTATATTCCTCTCTCACCTCTTGATTTCACGTTTTAAGTATCATCCCTTCCTATTAAATTGGTCCTGTGCCCTCTATCTATGTATACCTGTACACATATATACACACATTCACATATGTATTCATATGCTTGTATACCATCCAATATAGACTATATATATATATATTTTTATATATATGTATATGTATATATGTATTTCTATTCCCTTCAACTATTTTCATACTGAGAAAAGTTTCATCAGTTACAATTATCATTTTTCCATGTAGGAATGTAAATAGTTCAACTTTGATAAGTTCCTTATGATTTCTTTTCCCTGTTTACCTTCTCATGCTTCTCTTGCTTCTTGTATCTGAATATCAAATTTTCTATTCAACTCTGGTTTTTTCTCCAAGAATGCTTGAAAGTCCTCTATTCCACTGAATGACCATATTTTCCCCTGAACATGATACTCAGTTTTGCTGGGTAGGTGATTCTTGGTTTTAATCCCAGCTCTTTTGACCCCCAGAATATCATATTCCAGGCCCTTTGATCCCTCAATATAGAAGCTGCCTGATCCTGTGTTATCCTGATTGTGTTTCCACAATATTCAAATTGTTTCTTCCTGGCTGCTTGTTATATTCTCTCCTTGATCGGGGGATTCCGGAACCTGGCTATAATATTCCTAGGAGTTTTCTTTTTGGGATCTTTTTCAGGATGTGATTGGTGGATTCTTTCAACCTCTATTTTGCCTTCTGGTTCTAAAACATCAGGGCAGTTTTCCTTGAGAATTTCTTGGAGGATGATTTCTAGGTTCTTTTTTTGATCATGGCTTTCAGGTAGTCCAATAATTTTTAAATTTTCCAGGTCCATGGTTTTTCCCATGAAATATTTCACATTGCCTTCTATTCTTTCATTTGTTTGGATCTGTTTAACAGCATCTTGATTTCTCACAGTCACTAGCTTCCCTTTTGTCCATTCTAAATCTGAAGGAAAGATTCTCCTCAGTGAGCTTTTGAGATTCTTTTTCCATCTGACAAACTTGGCTTTTTAAGGCATTCCTCTCTTCATTGCCTTTTTGAGCCTCCTTTGCCATTCGAGTTAGTCTATTTTTTAAGGTGCTATTTTCCTCAGTCAGGCTGTTGACTCTCCTTTCATAATTTTCTTGCATCATTTTCATTTCTCTTCCCAGTTTTTCCTTCACTTCTCTTATCTGCTTCTTAAGGTCCTCTATGTCCTGTAACCAGCTCGTATTTTCATTTGAAGCTTTTAGTGCAGGAGTTCTGACTTCATTGTCTTCCTCCTGTTCCATGCTTTGACCTTTTTTGCCCCCAAAATAGGAGTCAAATGTTGAATTTTTCTGTTTGTGGTGTTTCTTTTTTCAATAATATTTCAACTTCATCACAAAATCATAAAGCACAATTCTGTGACAAAAAATACACATATGGGCTTGCTTTAACACACACTGTAAGTCAGAGAGAATCTTAGTATCAGCCACTTAAAGAAGCTCAGAAACTTTCAAAAGACTTAAATTTATACAATGTACATGAAGCACTCATTTCTTTTCTTTTCTTTTTTTTGCTTTTTTTTTTTTTTGCTTTTTTTGGAGGGCAATTGGGGTTAAGTAACTTGCCCAAGGTCACACGGCTAGGTTTTTGTTTGTGTGTGCATTAAGTGTCTGAGGCCGGATCCGAACTCAGGTCCTTCTGACTCCAGGGCAGACTCTCTACTCACTGCACCACCTAGCCACCAAGCACTCATTTCTTAAAAGCTTCTTTTTTAGTTTGGATCTGTCTATACCAACTACACTGTGAACCAGTTTTCTAGAAGTCTCATTAACCAGAAATCTTGTAGCAATCATATAAAAAGTAAAGCAAATATTGGAAGGGTAATTAGTCATTGTGATGAAAGTTAAATAGGATGTGGGGAGGAAGGCAGGAGGTAATTCAGGAGTAAAATCAAATTTCTCATTTGGGTGATGTACATAATCTGTGTAAAAAGAAAAAATAAGGGGCAGTTAGGTGGCATGGTGAATAGAACACTGACCCTGGAGTCAGGAGGACCTGAGTTCAAATTTGGCATCTGATACTGCAAGTCATTTGCCTTACCTTCTCCCCCCCCACCCCAAATTAACACAAGATTGGAATTTTCTTGGATAAAAAATCATCCACCAAGAAAGTTTAAAGAAATGGAGCTAAATTATCACATTCTTCTAAAATAATCTGGCAAATTAGAAATCCACTCCTAGAGAAACAAATGCCATTTCACATTTACCTGTCAGATATGAAGCAGACTGAACATTGGTAGGGATCTGATTCTTATCTAAGTGGGGAGCTGGTAATACAGGCCTGCCCCACATCCTCGGCTCATCCAACGAAGGGGTCATTTTTTAGATGTAGAAAGAATCCTAAGTCCAGAAGCTAGAACACCTCTACCAACCTCAGAGAAAAAAAGCAACAAATGGGTAAAGGGCCTGTTCCTTCTCTAAATTCATTTTTGAATGACGATTGATTTGCATGTATACATACATACATACATATATATATATATACACATTGACTTATTTCACAGTGCAGTCATTTGACAACTGCACAGGTCTTTTCAGAACTCCTATAGGCTGTCAAAGCAGCAATAGTGAAAGACACTGAATCTTCATTAGAAATTTTCAGGTTTGAAAAGGATGAAGATTCTTGAATGGTATCGCCAAGACCTAATCTAATGCCCAAATAAATATGTGAGCACTTAGCTGACACTTCCTTCCTGAAATTGTTTCTCCTTTCCAAAGAGAGTTAGGAGAAAGGAAATCATTACAAAGTTTGTATCAATATTATTATTCTCCTTAGGAGAGAGCAATTTCACCTCTATCTTCCAAAGCAGTAGTTTTCTCCCTTTATGATTAGGATCAAGACTACAAAATGGGGTGTGCTAAGGCTCTAGGTGGATAAGTTTTGCATAGCTGCTAAGGTTCTGGGCACCTGGTATGCTTTGTGCTTGACTGCATTAGCAGGGGGCTTTCTAAATTAACCCAGATCTGAAAATAAAGAGTCCCTAGAATGGCTCAAAGCAGAGGACCCAGGCTGCTGTCTCTGAGCTCTCTCTGCCAACACTGAGCCTGCTCACTGCACTACTGTTCCTCTATCAGCCATGGGACGGGATTTAAAAGGAACTGCCAAAGAAGGGCAGTTCAGACTTCCTGGTAATACTGAACAGAAACAATAGATGAAAAGAAGCAGGCACCAGGAGCTCCCCACGATGCCTGGGAGTTTTAACGTGTCCAACACTGAGAAGAACCCATGTCCACGATCTGAGTATATTCATGGCATGTACGGCTGGGAAAGGAAGCGATCTTTACCTGAATCTCAACGATTCATCAGGATGCTAGAGGACAAGAGGACCAAGCAGACTAAACTCAAAGGACTAGCAGGAGGCATTCCTTTCAGTCAAGGGGATGGGACTAAAGATACGTGCTGGGACAACTAGATCAAAAATAGTGAATGGACAGAGGTAAATTACCCATGTCTTTCTTCCCAACACTTGAAATGATGGGCAAGGCAAATTTAAATCCAGGTAAGCTCTCCCTTCTCTTTCTGGGACTTAGAATTTCTATGTCACATGCATTCCAAATGTTTCTTTGGCTTCCAAGGTAGGTAAAGAGACTTAACAAGGAGAAGTGCATTTTGGGAGTGATATTGCTTAATTAGGCATCATCAACAAGTCATCGCAAGCCTTTCAGAGACAAATATCTTCCCATCACACGCTCAGATAATCAACTCTTATGTTGAGACTTCTCAACAACCTTCAAAGATTAATTTTCTTTTTTTTTTTTTTTTGCCTTTTTGGAGGGCAGTTGGGGTTAAGTAACTTGCCCAAGGTCACACGGCTAGGATTTTGTTTGTGTGTGCATTAAGTATCTGAGGTCAGATCCGAACTCAGGTCCTTCTGACTCCAGGGCCGACGCTTTACTCACTGCGTCACCTAGCCGCCCCCAAAGATTCATTTTCAATGAGGAAAAGATTCACTGGCATAAAAGTTCTGTTTTCTTGTCAGTCTATTTAAGGCACAAAACAAGGGCCCAATAACAAAACAGGAGCCAGCCAAAATGCATGGGGACATTTGGATCCCATTGTCCCAGGGCTTCCCCCTGCTTCCCTGCAACATGACAGACGGGACAGGAAAAGGCATCATGGCTTTTGTTTAATACCATACCATCCTTTTAGTTTTAGTGAGAGCATTTATAGCCAGTTACTTACTCTTGAGGACAATTAATGCCTTTTGAGTTGAAGAAGCCAAAGGAAGACATGAGGAGAGAGAAAATTACCAGTAACTGAATTAAACCCAAGAAACCAGACAGAATAAACAGCCATGTATATAATAGGAAAAAAAAAACCCCTGAGATTTCTATATGATTAAAAAATCAGCACTGAATTGTCTCCACAGAGGGATGAATTAAAATAGATTCTGAGGGATAATTTTGCAGAAAAAGATTCTTAAAAACTATGGTTTGTATTGAAGGAAGGAAAAAGTGCTTCAACATTGTCTGTGTGTTGGGAAGTTTTTCATCACAAATTTGTTTTCACAAAATGATCATATGAAACAGGAACTGAGCCCCTTTGATTTCTGCCCCATTTTAGAGTAAGGAGTCTTCGTTGGCTAGCAGTGGTGGGGAACCTGTGGTTTTGAGGCCACAAGTGGCCCTCTAGGTCCTCAAGTGTAGTCTTTTGACTGAATCCAAATTTCATGGAAGAAATCCCTTTAATAAAAGAATTTGTTCTGTAAAACTTGGACTTAGTCAAAAGGCCACACCCAAAGACCTAGAAGACCACAAGTGGCCTCAAGGCTGCAGGTTCCCAACCCTTGAAGGGAACCCTATCAGATGCTGATACTGAGACAGAAAATGTTGTGGTGAAAAGGGCACAATTGACAGACAAGCAAGGAGCTCCCAGGGTTTCTTCCTGTTCTTGATGGTCATGGCCTTGGGGTGATACTTTGCAAATCTCTCAGCCAATCCACAAGTCAACTGATTTACCCCATAAGGCATGGAGGAACCTGGTTCTAGCCATCAGGATCTGAAGACATGTGCAATTTGGACCACGTACTGGCAGCAGATAGGGCATTTATTCATCCATTTCCCATACTTGGTACAAGTGACCCTGTGGCTGTACTCCAATAGGACACAGTTGATAAGGTGAGTCCATGTAGATCTTACATACATTTTCCTATATACCGCATGGTGCTGGCTCCCCATTTTGATCTGCAATGCCAGACACCAAATGTTGGAGGACCTTCTGCTCCCTGTACTGCTGGGCAACCCTCTCTATCAGTTCTCATTCCTCACAGCACCCTTTGTAAAGTTCTGAGCCAGGATCCCTCTGAGATGCCATGCGGTGAGGGCCTCAATGTTCTTCACATTCACACATCCCAGCACCCTGGCACCAAGTTGTTCTCAGAGTCAATAGACTGCATTTCATCCTCCATCAGAGTGTTTGCTATGTTCTCCTGGCATATCACTTCTTCTCGGTCCTGGGGCACCTGGCCATTAGCCTTCATTTTCATCAGCTCTTCTCAGTGAAAAGCTGTGGTGAGGAAACATGGCAGATAGCAGAAGCTGGCACTGTTTCTTACTTGGCCTGAGCAGGAAATTCAGAAATTCTTCTTATGATCCAAACATGTGTGCTTCCTGGTTGGACTACCAAAGTGGATTCCACAGTTCTTGTAGCTAGGTTCACAGCCCATAGGGAATGAGTTGTACCCAGGGTTGGAATATGCTTGTGCTCTGGCTCCTTGGGACTTCTGAGTCTCCTCAGGATGTCCATCCTGACCTAACCAGTTGCCCACATGGTAAAATCTGCCTACTCCACCTGTGTGGAGGCAGGGGCCCATCGTATGCATCTTGGCCTGGGCAGGATTGCTTCAGGTGCTGTGGTGTTATTAGCAACATGTCTTCAGGGCTGAGGGGCCAAGGAGGCAACAGCAACATCTTCCCCAGGAAGTCCAATTCTGTTTTTAAGGTTTTGTTTTCTTCAGTATCTTTTGTACCTCTTTTATCAAACTATTAATTCTCTTTTCATAATTTTCTCGCATCACTCATTTCTTTTCCCAATTTTTTCTCTACCGCTCATCTCTTTCTTAACTCTTCCAGGAATTTTTGTTGGGCTTGGGTTCAATTAGCATTTTTCTTTGAGGTTTTACTTGTAGCTATTTGTCTTCTTCTGAGTTTATACTTTGGTGTTCCTAGCTACTGTAGTAGCTATTTATGGCCAAGTTATTATTTGTTGTTGTTATTTGTTCATTTTCCCAGCCTATTTCCTGACTTTGCACATTAATTGAAGTTGGGCTCTGCTCATGTGTGGGAGACACTGTCCCAAGCTTAAAGCTTTTTTATGTTGCATTTTTCAGAGCTAGTTCTGGGTGTCTACAAGTTTTTGGTGCTTTCAAGGTGGTATGATTGGGTGAGAAGTATATTCACTACTCTCCTGATCTTCATTCTGGCCTTTACTCTTCTCTCCTGCATTCATAAGCATTAGAGTTCCTCTTGGTCCTAGAACTGTGACCAGGGTCCCTGCTCTTCTGCAGCCACAAGAGCTCATGCTCCTCTTTGCATGGAACGATGACCACGGCCCCCTTTTTCCTCTCCACCCTGGAACTGTGACCCAGAACTGTGTATGAGCAATAGAGTTGCCCATCACTGCTAGCTTTATCCAATGTCAGCAAAAGGCTCCTGGTTATCTGTTTCTGACCAGTTATCAAACCCACCTACCATCTCTGGGCTTATAGCTCATGAAACTGCTGCTGTTGCTGCTGTATTCTCACAGCCACCCCCAAGGCCCAGGGCTGGTGTTGCTACTGTGCTCTGGGCTGACTCTCACCCTGATGTTACAGATCTCTCTTGCCAACCTCTTAAGTTGTCTTAGACTGGAAAAATGTCTCGCCCTGACCTTTTGTTGGCTCTACCTCCTCAAATTTGATTTGTGAAGTTATTTTAAAATTATTTGGAGAAGAATATTGGGAGAGTTCAACTGGGTAGCTGCCTCTAATCTACCATCTAGGCTCTGTCCCCTGCCGTGAGCCAATTGGGATAATTCTTGATATTAACCCTGGCTCTTGAATTGGTTCTATTAATAGATTAATACTAAAACATCTATAAGTTGCTATAGGATGCAAGCATCTTATTGTTTTCAATCTGAATTTGTAGTCAACTCCCTATCCTATATCCTATATTCATGTATAAGATTAGGTCCTTGAAGTATCTCATTCTTTCAGAGTGATATGGGGATAATATCCTCCAAATGGGGGAATAAGATAAAGATATAAAAGTTTTCTAATTAAATGGAGTAGTAAATTTTGAAAAAGCCACAGGGTCAGACTGTTTCCTCTAAGAACTAGGACACACACACACACACACACACACACACACACACACACACAATTTTTGCCCTAGTAAATTCACATTACACAAATTTGACTCCAAAGTGGGCAGGCAGACCTACAGCACAGCAACTGGAGAATGGGGGGGAGTCATATGAACCCTTTAAGGGGAGGGGGAAGTCTTCAAAATGGTCCACTTATGTTAAGTGGAGAACTGGCTGTATAGGATTGATTTCCAAATGTTTCTAATTGAATATACAAGCCTTGATTATGTTTTAGTAATAAGTTCTCAAAATTGGACTAAGGATTTTACTTATAAAATTGTATTGATAGGGGTGGAGCCAAGATGGCGGAGTAGAAACAGCTCATCCAAGCCACTCTGCCCCCAGATTCCCCCCAAACTATGTAAAAGGGGACTCTGAACAACTTCTGGAGCCCCAGCACCCACAGAATGACACAGAGAAGCTAACCTCCCACTGAGGACAGCCCAGCAGCCCTGCAGGAAGGACCAGCGCAGTGGTCTGGGAACTGGCAGCGTGCAGTGCGAAGAGGGAGGCAAGCCAAGCCCAGGTCCGAGTGAGCCGAGGTTTTAGCCCCAGGGGAGCAGGGCCAGCAGCTGGCTGGAGGAACCCCAGAACACCAGGAGCTGTGGCGACTCCAGAATTATCAACATAGACATGCCTAGGACAAAGTAAGAGGTTAGTGTCCTATGGACTTTGGGACCTGTATTTGGGGAATGCGTCAGCTCCCTCCCTGGGGGCTAGAAGCCACTGAGGAGACACGCCATTTTGTAGTTTTCAGAGGCAGCTCCAGCTCTTGGCCTGCGAATTGTAGGGAGATCCAGCAATCAGTCTTGGGGGGTAATCGCTCTTGCTTTAACCTCCCTGGATCTGGATTGTGATCTAGGGTGGAAGTCGTGGGTGGGTTTACAGCTTGCCAGAAACGGAAGTTGCCCCCACATGTTCAGGACGAAAATTCCTCTATCTGGCCTTAAAGCCATAGTGTGGCAACAAGCCCAAAAGTCAAGTAATTAAGTGGCAACATGCCAAGGCAAAGGAAACAGAAAAATGCAACCCTAGACTCCTATTTGGGGGCATAGAGTGGGAAAAGGACTGTGAGGTCAGAAGTCCTGCTCCAAAAGCCCCAGGGGAAAACATGAGCGGGTTGCAGGCCATAGAGGACCTTAAGAAGGACTTCAAAAATCAAATAAGGGAAGTGGAGGAAAAATTGGAAAGAGAAATGAGAAGGATGCAGGAAAAGTATGAAATGAGGATCAACAGCCTGACTGAGGAAAACAACACCTTAAAAAATAGACTGACTCAAATGGCAAAGGAGGCCCAAAAGGGCAATGAGGAGAAGAATGCCTTAAAAAGTCGAATTTGGCAGATGGAAAAAGAATCTCAAAAGTTCACTGAGGAGATTCATGCCTTCAGAGTTAGACTGGAGCAAATGGAAGCTAATGACTTTATGAGAAATCAAGATGTTGTTAAGCAGATCCAAACAAATGAAAGATTAGAAGGCAATGTGAAATATCTCATGGGAAAAACCACTGACCTGGAAAATAGATCCAGGAGAGACAATTTAAAAATTATTGGACTACCTGAAAGCCATGATCAAAGAAAAGAACCTAGAAATCACCCTTCAAGAAATTCTCAAGGAAAACTGCCCTGATGTTTTAGATCCAGAGGGCAAAATAGAGGTTGAAAGAATCCACCGATCACCTCCTAAAAAAGATCCCCAAAAGAAAACTCCCAGGAATATCATAGCCAGGTTCCAGAATCCCCAGATCAAGGAGAAAATACTACAAGCAGCCAGGAAGAAACAATTTCAATATTGTGGAAACACAATCAGAATAGCCCAGGACCTGGCAGCTTCTACACTGAGGGATCGAAGGGCATGGAATATGATATTCCAGAGGGCAAAAGAACTGAGAATGAACCCACGGGTCACCTACCCAGCAAAACTGAGTATGTTGTTTCAGGGGAAAATATGGTCATTCAGTGGAATAGAGGACTTTCAAGCATTCTTGAGGAAAAAACCAGAATTGAATAGAAAATTTGACATCCAGACACAAGAAGGAAGAGATGCCTGAGAAGGCAATCAGGGAAAAGAAATCAAAAGGAACTTATCAAAGTTGAACTATTTACATTCCTATTTGGAAAAGCAATAACTGTGACTGATGATATCTTTCTCACTATGAAAATAATGGAAGAAGGGGGTGTGGTCATATGAATA
This sequence comes from Gymnobelideus leadbeateri, assembly GCA_011680675.1. Taxonomy (NCBI): domain Eukaryota; kingdom Metazoa; phylum Chordata; class Mammalia; order Diprotodontia; family Petauridae; genus Gymnobelideus; species Gymnobelideus leadbeateri. Next base: position 91,795 of record WOXC01007222.1, on the reverse strand, counting down.
CATATGTGAATGTGTGTGTATATGGTTACAGTTATATATGGATAGAGGGCACAGGTTGAATTTTTTGGGAAGGGACAATACTCAAGGGATGAAATTATGAGGTGAGAGAGGAAAGTGGCAAGAGGAGATGGGGAGAGACAGGGTAGGGTAAACTATCTCATGTAGAAGAAGCAAGGGGAAGTGGTTACAAGGGAGGAGGAGGATAGGAAGGCTAAAAAGGCAAAACCACATTCTCATTGAATTTGGTTCAGGGAGAGAATGACATACATACTAAATGAGATATCTCAACCTGCAGCAGAATAGGGGGAAGGGGGATGAGAGGAGGGATGATGGATGGGAGGGAATCCTTGTGGGGAGGGGAGGTTGGAAGTACCCACTATAGAAGAGGGACAGGATCATGTAGGGAATGGACCAGGTGGGGGGTGGGATGAGTGGGAGGGAATTATAAGCAGCCTTGCACAATATATCTACTATGATAATGTTTTGCATAGCTAGACATGTACAACATATACTGAATTACTTATCTCCCCAGAGGGAATGGGTGACAAGGGAGGAAGGAAATGGATCTGAAATTCGAGGTCTTAAGATTAAATGTTTCAATATATATAAATACTATTATTAATACTCTTTTGCTTATAATTGGGAGATAAGATGTGCAGGCATTGGGACACAAAGATTCACCTTCCTCTAATGGAAAAGTCGAAGGGGGTATGGGAGAAGATATGGGAGAGAGCAGAGTGGAGGAAGAGATATCTTGTAGGACTGCTATTCTGGGAGGTTGGGTAGGGGAATAACGGGGGGGAAATGATTGTAACTCAAAATCTGGCAGAAATGAATGATGTAAAACAGAAGTTAATAAAGCATTTGTTTAAAAAAAAACAAAAAAAATTGTATTGATAATTGTAAAGAAAGTGAAATTATTTTCCCATTTTGAAGTCCCTGTCTGATTATTTTAAGAGACAGGAAAGCTCATTTTCCAAATTAGGCTCTCATGGATTTTTTTTTTAAGATTCTTTCTTTAGCTTGTTTGATGGAAGTATCCATATCAGGTACAGGGTTTAGATAAAGATAGAAACCAGTGCTATAAAAATTAAAATTCTCTAAACTTTCAGGTGAGTTACGGATTTCTAACTTAATTTTCTCGTTATAGTTCTGCTGTTAATTGGATCAGAACCATAAGGTTCACACTGGTTTTCACTGCATGAACTAGTTGCTGAAAACCAAATTTAGGAAGTGGTTGCTGTTGTTTCATCATATTCAATTCTTTGTGGCCCCATGGACTATTCATGGTGTTTTCTTGGCAAAGATGCTGGAATGGCTTGCCATTTATTTTCTCCAGTGGATTTAAGCAAATGGGAGATAAATGATTTGCCCAGGGTCAGACAGCCAGCAAGTATATGAGGTCAAATGTGAACTCATCTTCTGGACTCCAGGCCCAGTGCTCTGTTCACTGATTTACTTAGCTGCCTCATCTAGGGATTTTACTAAATAGTATTGAGTCTTGTTACTGGAAGATTTTAGCAGGGTTTCCTAGGAATCTGTACAAGTGAGTTGGAACAAGAGAAGCAGATATACTAGGAAGAGATCCCTTCAGAGCTGCCCTGAGAATAAGACTTATTCCATAACGCCCAAGGGAGGGTGTTTCCAGAGACCAGACAACTACCTGGACATTTGGGACTCAGGATGAAATATGCTGATTAAATGGACATTGGAATGAGTTACCAGGTTATAAGGAGACTTGATATTATTTAATATTGATGATTGCTGTTCTATTACTTTAGTTTTTAATGCTATGTATGTTTGTTATGTTTCATAAATGCAGCTATGAGCTGACCTCACCTGATCCCACACCGACAAATTGCTTGAGGGCAATTGAAACTAGTTAAAAGGAGGGCTATTGAAGTCAATTGAAGAAAGGAGCCCTCTAGTTCTGATTATTTTGTAAGACAAACTTCATTTGACCCTCCCTGTTGCTGCTGCTGGAGTATCTCTCTACCTTCTCTATGGATTTTCTAATCAGAAATATATTTAACTCTGTTCCCCCCCTGCCCCTCTGGTGTTGTGTGGGGCCCTGGATCCGATCATGATCCCTTTGCTTCCATTAAAGATCCTAGTTTTTGCTACTGTGTTAGTGTCTTATTTCAGACTGACAGTAACATGTAAATTTTTTCTCTTAAATTAGTCCCTGCTGAATCCTCTAAGTAGGTTTACCTGCTGCCTCTGTTTACCCATAGAGACTATTTAACAAGATTTGTCTCCTTAGGGGATATATGACATCATGACTCTGCTTACACTGTTTGTACTTCTCACCTCACCCCTTTGGTGCTTCATAACATAGACTGTCATTCCGTCCAGAAATCCTAATAGATGAAGCATTGCAATAAGTGATCACGGGGTCCAGACCCCAGGACAAAGGAGGGGATATTACAGTAAAGTATTACTAGTGACTCCATTTCACTCTCATCTGCCATTTTGTGAAATTAACTTTCAGCTTCTAAGGAGTCACCTGATTTTGGAGAAGTCACAAGACTGCTGTGTCTCCCAACGGTCACTTGATTTAATGATGTCACAAAACTACCCTACTTTTCTCACCTCAGTGTCTCCCAATTCTCTTCTTCAAAAAAAGCCAGGTGTCTCAGTCCCTATAATCCTCTTTTTCATTCCTTCCAAATGGTATATTAACTGTGTTGAAGCCAATGGTCAGTCCTTGGATACCAAAAGCCTTGGATTCAGTTTGTTTCTGTAACCACATACATTGCTAAATAAATCCTAAATAAATATGAATGTAACTACTAGGTTTTTTCATTCTATTGAAACATGATGATCAACTGTGAAAGACTAAACTTCTCTACCCATCCAATGATCTAAGACAATTTCAAAGAACCCTTCTATGTCTAGAAAGAGAACCAATGAACTCTGAGTACAGATTGAAGCAGAAGATATTTGCTAATTCCAAGTTATTCAGCTTGGGGAGAATGGGAGTATGATTAGGGAAGGCTTCATATAGGAAGGAATCTTTGGCCCGGGACTTGAAGAATGAGTAGGACCACCATGGGATTTGGTGTTCTAGAATGAGGAAACAATTTGAACAAAGGAACAAAAATGGGTATGTGCAAGAAGTATACTTCATCACTATTTTTTTCCCAAATGCTTTAACTTCTGTTTTACATCATTTATTTCTGCCAGATTTTGAGTTACAATTTTTCCCCATTATTTCCCTACCCACTGCCCCAAAATAGCAGTCCCACAGGATATTGCCTCATCCAATCTGCTCTCTCCCATATCTTCTCCCATACCCCCTTTGACTTTTCCAGTAGGGCAAGGTGAATCTCTGTGCCCCAATGCCTGTATATCTTATTTCCTAATTATATGTAAAATAGTATTAATAATAGTATTTATACATTTTAAACATTTGATTTTAAAACTTTGAATTCCAGATTCATTCCCTTCCTCCCTTGTCATCCACCCTTACTGGGAAGATAAGCAATTCAGTATATGTTGTACATGTGTAGCTATGCAAAACATTACCATAGTAGATATATTGTAAAAGATTGTCTATATTTCCCTCCCTCCTATCCCACCTCCCACTTGGTCCATTCCCTACTTCAATCCTGTCCCTTTTCAAAAGTGGGTGCTTCCAACTTCCCTCCTCCCCTTCCCTCCTTTCCATCATCTCCCTTCTTATCACCTTCCCCCCTAATCTCCTGTAGGGCGAGATATTCTATTTAGTATGCATGTCATTCTCTCTCTGATCCAAATTCAATGAGAATAAGGTTTTGCCTTTTTGCCTTCCTGTTCTTCCCCTCCCTTGTAACCATTTTCCCTTGCCTCTTCTATATGAGTTTACCCCATTCTGTCTCTCCCCATCTCCTCTTGTTATATTTCTCTCTCACCTCTTAATTTCACCTTTTAAGTATCATCCCTTCCTATTAAATTGGACCTGTGCCCTCTATCTATGTACACCTGTAAATATATATACACACATTCACATATGTATTCATATGCCCATATACCCTTCTTCAACTATTTTCATACTGAGAAAAGTTTCATCAGTTAGAGTTATCATTTTTCCATGTAGGAATATAAATAGTTCAACTTTGATAAGCTCCTTATGATTTCTTTTCCCTGTTTACTTTCTCAAGCATCTCTTGCTTCTTGTATCTGAATGTCAAATTATCTGTTCAACTCTGGTTTTTTCCTCAGGAATGCTTGAAAGTCCTATATTCCACTGAATGACCATATTTTCCCCTGTTTTCCTCAGTTTTGCTGGGTAAGTGACTCTTGGTTTTAATCCCAGCTCCTTTGACATCTGGAATATCATATTCCAAGCCCTTGGATCCCTCAGTGTATAAGCTGCCAGACCTATGCTATCCTGATTGTGTTTCCACAGCATTCAAATTATTTCTTCCTGGCTGCTTGTACTATTTTCTCCTTGATCTGGGAATTCTGGAACCTGGCTATAATATTCCTAGGAGTTTTCTTTTTGGGATCTTTTTCAGGAGATGATCAGTGGATTCTTTCAACCTCTATTTTGCCCTTTAGTTCTAAAACACCAGGGCAATTTTCCTTTAGAATTTCTTGAAGGATTATTTCCAGGTTCTTTCTTTGATCATGATTTTCAGGTAGTCCAATAATTTTTAAATTATCTCTCCTGGATCTATTTTCCCATGAGATATTTCACATTGCATTCTAATCTTTCATTTGTTTGGATGTGCTTAACAGCATCTTGATTTCTCATAAAATCACTAGCTTCCATTTGCTCCAGTCTAATTCTGAAGGAATGATTCTCCTCAGTGAGCTTTTGAGATTCTTTTTCCATCTGGCAAATTAGGCTTTTTAAGGCATTCTTCTCCTCATTGTCTTTTTGAGCCTCTTTTGCCATTTGAGTAAGCCTATTTTTTAAGGTGTTCTTTTCCTCAGTGAGGCTGTTGACTCTCATTTCATACTTTTCTTACATCTTTCTCATTTCTCTACCCAAGTTATCCCCTACTTCTCTTATCTGCTTCTTCAGGTCCTCTATGGCCTGTAACCAGATCATATTTTCATTTGGTGCTTTTGTTGCAGGAGTTCTGACCTCACAGTCCTCCTCCTGTTCCATGCTTCGATTCTCTTTGCCCCCAAAATAGGAGTCTAATGTTGAATTTTTCTGTTTATTTTGTTTCCTTTGCCTAGGCATGTTGCCACTCAATTACTTGACTTTTGGGCTTGTTGCCACAGTAGTACTCTGCCACCAGCCAGGGAAACTTCCATCCCAAAAGCTGGGGTTTTCTCAGCTGCCAGAGGTATTAGTTGGGTGCCCTCCCTGAAGCCCCCACACACTCTGGCAAGCTGGTCACACACCCCAAGACCTCCACCCCAGACTGCAATCCACATCCAAGAAAGTTAAAGCAAGAGCAGTTGCCCCAGACAATATGTAACTTAATCGACATAGCAGATGGACAAGGATTTGAGTTCAAAACTGAATGGGTAGGGGTGGCTAGGTGGTGCAGTGAGTAGAGTGCCGGCCCTGGAGTCAGAAGGACCTGAGTTCGGATCCTTCCTCAGACACGTAACGCACACACAAACAAAAAAACCTAGTCGTGTGACCTTGGGCAAGTTACTTAACCCCAATTGCCCTAAAAAAAAAGAAAAAACAACTGAATGGGTAGAAGAAAGTATATTGTTTTCATTTAGAGAAATTCTTTCAACAACCCTGAGCTATTCCCTGTGAAGCAAAAACACATCTGTTTGGCAATAATACTTTTCTATTGAAGCTATAAAGCATTAAAGCATGGAACATTGCAATCTCCAAATACTCAAAATTTCAGGGCCTCAAAGTTCACTGATCACCTAGGCCCCCCACAGTCCACAGGCCAGAAACTGAAGCTGTCACACATGTCTGCTGCTGTGCTGAAGCATCTCAGTGGCTTCTTGCCCCCAGGGAAAGAGGCTTATGAGCTCTCCCAACTGAGTCCAAAAGTCCATATTGCACTAACCTCTCACTTTGTCCATGGCATCTATGTGTTGGTAATTCTGGAAATGCCACAGCTGCTGGTGTTCTGGAGTCCCTCCAGCTGGCTGTTGGTCTGGCCACCCTAGGGTTAAAATCTCTGACTCTCACAGGCCTGGGCTGGGTTCCTGGAGTGCTGTGCTGGCCACTCCCTGCCGGGCTGCCAGGCTGTCCTCAGCAGGAGGTTAGCTTCTCTGTATCATTTTGTGGGTTCTGGAGCTCCAGAGGTTGTTCAGATTCCCCTTTTACATAATTTTGGAAGTGGTAGGAACCAGAGCTGTGTGGAAATGCTGTTTCTTCTCCGCCATCTTGGCTCTGCCTTCCATACTTCATTATTATTGACCTCATTATACCCCAATAATGCCATATGAAGAGGGCTGCAATGAATTGCAAGAAATCATAGCTCTAATTGTCCTCAAAGGAGGGGTTTATGGTTTAAAGAAGAGGAAATAACATATGTTTCTAGGCATACTTTTAATATTTCAGTGGCACTGTGATCTTATCGATGTAGGTACTACATTGAACATCCCATTTGTTGTTCTTCAGTAATTTTTTCATTTGTGTCTAATTCTTTGTTACTTCATTTGGGGTTTTCTTGGCAAAGATATTGATGTAGTTTGCTATTTCCTTCTCCAGGTCATTTTAAAGATGAGGAAACTGAGGCAAACAGAGTTAAGTGATTTGCCCAGGGTTACGCAGTTAAGTGTCTGAGGCCAGATTTGAACTCATGAAGATGAGTTTTATTGACTCCAGGCCTGACACTATCTTTTTTTTTAAAGCAATTGGGGTTAAGTAACTTGCTCAAGGTTACACGGCTAGTCATTATTTATGTGAGGGTGCTCATTTTCTGAGGCCGGATTTGATCCCGGGTCATCCCAACTCCGAGGCTGGTGCTCTTACTCACTGTGCCACCTAGCCGACCCTAGGCCTGACACTATCCACTGTGCCACCTAGGTGCTTTATAACATTCCATATCTTCCTATAAATTCTCAATAGAGAATCACGTTTTTGGCTTTCCTTTATGTCTTTTGATAGTATGTGTGTTCCAATACAGACCTCACCGTTTCTATCCTCTTTTTTGATCATACCTCTCTTGGCATGGTATATTTTACAACACTTCTTGCAAGTAAGTCATCATTATTAATATGCTGCAGTCTATTTTCAGTTACCATAAGTCTCTCTTTGGAACTCTGAGGCCATGAAATTTTGAGTATTTGGAGATTGCAATGTTCTATGCTTTAATGCTTTATAGCTTCAATAGAAAAGTATTATTGCCAAACAGATGTGTTTTTGCTTCACAGGGAATAGCTCAGGGTTGTCGAAAGAATTTCTCTAAATGAAAACAATATACTTTCTTCCACCCATTCAGTTTTGAACTCAAATCTTTGTCCATCTGCTATGTCAATTAAGTTACATATAAAAGGCAAATAATACACGTTCTTCAATTACTTGTTTGTTTGTTTTTTTTAGTGAGGATTGTTAGAACAAACACTTTGAAGGGGCTGTGAATTTCATTTGGGATGCTTCTGTCTTTGGGGACTTGATGAAAGCAGTATAATGTCAGACACAGTTATAAACATTCTGATTCTCCTTGATTTCCTTTCAGCTTTCATTATCCATATTCCATTCTCCAATTGTGGTACCTTAAATTCTGTCCTGAGCCCTCTTCTTTTTCTTTATAGTCTCTCTCAGCAGCTTCAACAACTACTATGGATTTAATTATCATCCATATGTGAATGATTTCCACATCTCTCTATCTCACACACAAAAACACATGTATATCTATATATACACATATATACACACATCCATATATGTGTATGCATGTATATACATACATGTGTATATATATACATATATACATGTATATATTCAGTGTGTCTGTATATATGTATCACTAGACATACCAGTCCCATATATTCGACAACTCACTGGATATTTCCAACTAATATCCCATAGGCATCTCATACTCAGCATGTCTAAAGCAGATCTAATTATCTTTTCTCATAATCTGTTCTTTTTTTCAGGATTTTAATTTAAAAAATCATTTTGAAGTCGACAAACATCACCTAACAGATACATTTCTATATACAAAAAAAGATATGTGAAACTACAGATCTCTACTACATGCAGCTTACTTTCCCCCCCTTATTTCTAAGGCTTTATTGAACAGGATTACAGGGTTGTTTTAGAAAATGACAGTTCAAATTCCTTTCAATCCCCTGGCATGAAATGTTGTATTCGGGGATGGAGACACACATACACATACACGCACACTCACAATCACTGATGAAGACATACGCACGCATACCACAGCTACTAAAAGGAGTAGGTCCAGTATATATCCGCTTTTAAAATCCTTATTCATAGACCCAATCATGAGCACAAGACTTATAATCAACCAGTTCTTCGGGCTTAAACCACAGGCTGATCTCCTTCTCAGCACTTTTTACAGAATCACTGCCATGAATGATGTTCCTGCCAACTTGAATGCAGAAGTCCCCACGAATGGTGCCTGGCTTGGAATCAGCTGGGTTGGTCTCTCCCAGCATCACTCTTCCTGTCTTCACCACATTCAAGCCCTCCCAAACCATGGCTACAACAGGCCCCAAGTTCATATATTTCACAAGCCCAGGGAAAAATGGCCTGTCCTCAGGTCAACATAGTGCTGTTTCAAAGGTTCCTCTGAGGCCCTAAGGAACTTCATGCCCACGAGGTGGAATCCCTTCTGCTCAAAGTGTTTGATGATGTCCCCGATCAGGCCCCTCTGGACGCCGTTGGGCTTGATGGCAACGAAAGTGCGCTCAGTGTTGGCCATGGTCCAGGGAGGCTTGGGCTGGAGCAAGAGAAAGAGGAGTCTGTGGCTGTGGTGGCGAAAGCAGCTGGAGTCCCAGGAGTCTGCACTTAACAAGGAAACTGAGAGCCCATGCAGCTTATTTTTTAAAAAATATCGGGGCGGCTAGGTGGCGCAGTGAATAGAGCACTGGCCCTGGAGTCAGAAGGACCTGAGTTCGGAGCCGGCCTCTGACACTTAATCCACACAAACAAAAAAAACCTAGCCGTGTGACCTTGGGCAAGTTACTTAACCCCAATTGCCCTAAAGAGGTGGCTAGGTGGTGCAGTGAGTAAGAGCGCCGGCCTCGGAGTTGGGATGACCTGAGATCGAATCCGGCCTCAGAAAATGAGCACCCACGCATAAATAATGACTAGCCGTGTAACCTTGAGCAAGTTACTTAACCCCAATTGCTTAAAAAAAAAAAAAATCACAAATTCAACACATTATTATGATAATTATGATTTTATGTTTGATTTTGTTTGATATTGTAATTATAAATGATGTAACTCTTATATGGAGTCACATAAGACTATGACCATAAAAATATAAACAATAACAGATAAGTTTGTATTTTCCACTGTCCTGACTCATTCTGATCCTGTGTGTGTCAAACATGTAAATTATTTATGCTCTTAGTTAGACAAGGTGATCCTGGATTATTTCAGTGACTGCAAGCTAACTCTCATACCTGGGGTCCCTGATCAAAACTCAAATCATCATTCAATTTTTGGCTCTGATTAGGAAATTCCCCTCTTATTTGGCATTGATAAGTGAGCAGAGGAATTTCTTGCCACATTTGGGTCTGATTAGGAATGTTTCATCCTACATTTGGCATTGATTATTGGTTCTCCACCAAGCCAATCTTTAAGATATAAAACTTCTCTGTTCAGACTCCACTTGGAGCACTGTAGACTTCCAGCAATGCCTTTGCCACTGGACCAAGTGAATTACGGGGCCCTGTGTCGCCAAATCTCTGTTTTGCCATATAGTGTGTGTGTGTATGTATGTGTGTGCGTGGGCAAGTGAGTGTGTGTGTTTATTTTGGGTTTTGCCTGCTTGCCGCAAATAAATACACTAATAAAGCTCCTACTTGTACTAGCTTCCTGAGTGCCAATTTTCTAGAAATCCTTGTATAACACAGGTCTTTACTTTAACTTGAACTGGAAGGCCAAATATAGGAATTAGTTCCAAAGCTGCCCTGCTTGATTGCCTCCCTCTGAACTTCACTCTCTTCTATGCATTTAAAGATTCTTCTTGATGATTCTTGATTCTAAATTCTTTTGGAAAGGAGAAGGAGCCATCGCTGCCACTCTCCTATTTACTCTTAACACCAGCCCTCCCTTGTAACAAGACTAGTCAAGGAAAACAAATCCACACATTGGCCACAACTGTGTAAAGGTGGGGTTCCATTTATTATACCCCTTCACTTAAAAGTAATTACTTTTGTTAGGTAAGAATATTTATTGATTAAAACAATGTTAGAACTAGGTGTAAATATGACCTATAAACCTCTTTTAATCAGTTAAAGCCAATATGTGAAAGACTTGGTCTTCATAAGGAATTTGGAAAAAGCAGAAGAACCATTTCAGAACACAAAGAAACACATTTCATCATTAGTCTTTTGGAGTTCTTAGATCTTTCAAATTTATTTTTCTTTACACTATTGTAGTCTTTGTGTAAATTATTCTCTTGGTTCTGCTCACTCCAATCTGTTATCGGTTCATACAAGTTTCCTAGGTTTCTTTGAATTCATCATACTCATCATTTCTCATGAAGCAATAATATTTTGCTACATTTACATGCCATCATTTATTCAGCCATTCCACAATCAGCAGACATACCTTTAGTTTACAGCTGTTTGCTGTAACAAAATGACTTTAAATATTTTCATATGTGTGGGTCTTTTCCTCCTGTCTTTGATCTCTCCAAGGGGTCTATGCTTAGCAGCACTGCCACTGGAAGATACACAATTTCATGACTTTTTGGATAGAATTCCAAATTGTTTTTCTGAAGAAGGGTACAAACTCATAGTTCAACCAACAGCATGATAGTTTTCATGTCTCATATCCCTTCCTACAATTGTCATTTTCCTTTTTTGTTGTCTTTGCCAGTCCTCAGACTGGAACATTAGAGTTGTTTTAATTTGCATTTCTTTTGCAATGGGTAACAGTCCTGGGTGGCAGTCCTGGGAGAAGGAGGAGCAATGGCATAGCAGAGCTTATGTCAGCAGTGAAGAGGGAATTGTCCCCATAGTTCCAGGTCAGAAAAGAGTGCTTGTGGTCACTCATAGACCAGAGCACAGGCCAGGGAAGGAGTAAACACCTCTCCTTAGATCATACCACATTGGAAGAACTGAAAATTTACAGATCCCTAGAAGTATCCCTGAAAACAGCTCTATAAAACCCCAGAAGCTTGGTACAATATGCCCTCCATGCTGTAAACAGAGCCCAACCTTAATAAAGAGTAAAATGTCTGATTCCAAAACATACAGGGAATGGATTCAATATATAAAAACAAGAATTATTCTCCAGTAATTAAATAGTCAAAGGACATAGTTCTCAACAGAAAAGAATTCAAGCTATCAGCATACATATGAAAAATGCTCCATTGAAAGAGAAAAGTAAAGTAATTGAATGGGGAAATGGGCAAACACTGAGGAAAAAACTCTCAGACCATAGAATCTTACTTTGGTGACAAGGAAGATCAGAACATACACTCAAAAGAAGACAACAAAGTCAAAGCTCCTACAACCAAAGCCTCCAAGAAAAATATCAATTGGTCTCAGGTCATGGAAGGGCTCAAAAAGTATTCTGAAGATCAAGTAAGAGAAGTAGAGTAAAAATTGGAAAGAGAAATGAGAATAATGCAAGAAAAGTATGAAATGAGTCAACAACCTGACTGAAGAAAATAACACCTTGAAAAATAGACTAACTCATATGGCAAAAGAGGCTCAAACTGACAATGAGGAGAAGAATGCCTTAAAAAGCCAAATTTGCTAGAAGGAAAAAGAATCTCAAAAGCTCACTGAGGAGAATCATTCCTTCAGAATTAGAGTGGAGCAAATGGAAACTAGTGACTTTATGAGAAATCAAGTTACTATTAAACAGATCCAAATAAATGAAAAATAAAAGAAGGCAATGTGAAATAGCTCATTGGGAAAACCACTGACCTGGAAAATAGATCCAGGAGAGATAATTTAAAAATTATTGGACTACCTGAAAGTCATGATCAAAAAAAGAACCTAGGGGGGCAGCTAGGTGGTGCAGTGAGTAAAGCGTTGGCCCTGGAGTCAGAAGGACCTGAGTTCGGATCTGACCTCAGACACTTAACGCACACACAAACAAAAACCTAACCATGTGACCTTGGGCAAGTTACTTAACCCCAATAGCCCTCCAAAAACAAAAACAAAAACAAAAACAAAAAAGAACCTAGAAATCATCCTTCAAGAAATTCTAAAGGAAAATTGCCCTGATGTTTTAGAACCAGAGGGAAAAATAGAGGTTGAAAGAATCCACCAATCACCTCCTGAAAAAGATACCAAAAAGGAAACTCTTAGGAATATTATAGCCAGGTTCCTGAATTCCCAGATCAAGGAGAGAATGTTACAAGCAGCCAGGAAGAAACAATTTGAATATTGTGGAAACACAATTAGGATAATACAGGATCTGGCAGCTTCTACACTGAGGGATCCAAGGGCTTGGAATATGATATTCCAGATGTCAAAGGAGCTGGGATTAAAACCAAGAATCACCTACTCAGCAAACCTAAGTATCATGTTTCAGGGGAAAATATGGTCATTCAATGGAATAAAGGACTTTCAAGCATTCTTGATGAAAAAACCAGAGTTGAATAGAAAATTTGACATTCAGTACAAGAAGCAAGAGAAGCATGACAAGGTAAACAGGGAAAAGAAATCATAAGGAACTTCTCAAAGTTGAACTATTTACATCCCTACAAGGAAAAAACAATCATTTTAATTTATGAAACTTTTCTCAGTATGAGAATAGTTGAAGGGAATAGAAATGTGTACATATATATGTCTATATAGGAGGGTACATGGGTGTATGAATACATATGTGAATGTGTGCATATATGTGTACAAGTATACATAGATAGAGGGCACAGGACCAATTTAATAGGAAGTGATGATACTCAAAAGGTGAAATTAAGAGGTGAGAGAGGAATATAATGAGAGGAGATGGGGAGAAATAGAATGGGGTAAACTATCTCATATAGAAGAGGCAAGGGAAAATGGTTACAATGGAGGGGAAGAAAAGGAAGGCAAAAGGGAATGGGTCAACCTAATAATCATTCAATTTGGCTCAGGGAGGAAATGACATACACATGAAATAGGGTGTCCCACCCTACAGGAGAGTAGGGGGGAAGGGGATGAGATGGGGAATGATGGAAGGGAGGGCAGACTTGGGGGGAGGGAAGTTGGAAGCACCCACTTTTGAAAACGGACAGGTTCAAAGTAGAGAATAGAATAAGTGGGAGGTGGTATAAAAGGGAGAGTAATATACTCAGTCTTTCACAATATATCCACTATGGAAATGTTTTGCATAGCTACACATGTACAACCTATACTGAATTGCTTATCTTTCCAGCAAGGGTGGGTGACAAGTGAGGAAGGGAATGAATCTGGAAATCAAAGTTTTAAAATCAAATGTTTAAATATATATATGCTATTATTTATTTATTTTTTTTTTGGGGGGGGGAGGGCAATTGGGGTTAAGTAACTTGCTCAAGGTCACATGGCTAGGTTTTTGTTTGTGTGTACCTTAAGTGTCTGAGGCGGGATCCAAACTCAGGTCCTTCTGACTCCAGGGCCGATGCTCTGCGCCACCTACCCACCCCTATATGCTATTATTAATATTATTTTACATGTAACTGGGAAATAATACATACAGGCATTGGGGCATAGAGATCCACTGTGCCCTACTGGTAAGTTGGAGGGGGTATGGGAGAAGATATGGGAGAGAATATATTGGAGGAGGGGATATTTTGGGGTGGTGGGTAGGGGAAAAAAAGAATTGATGAGCAGGATATTCTCAGAAAAACCAGGAAAGACTTACACTGGCTAATGCAAAGTGGAAATCTAATGTGTACAAAGTAACAGCAATGTAAGATGATCAGCTGTCAATGACTTGGCTATTCTCAGCAATACAACAATTCAAGACCACTCTGAAGGACTTGGGATGAAAAGTGCTATCCATCCCCAGAGAAGCTGTCTGAATACAGATTGAAACAACTTTTTTTTTGTTTTTTTTCACGTTATTTTTCTTGAGGTTTTTTAAAAATATGTTTTCTTGCACAACATGACTATTATGGGGGGGGAAATCCATCATTGTTATGTTATCTATCCCCAGAGAAAGAACTGGTAGTGTCTGAATATGGATTAAAGCATATTTTTAACTTTATTTTTCTTGTCTGTATTTTCTTTCACAACACGAGTAATACAGAAATGTTTTACATGACTACAGGTGCATAACCTATATCAAATTGCTTGCCATCTCAGGTCGGGGGGAGGGAAGGTAGGAAGGGAGAGAATCTGGAATTCAAAGTTTAAAAAATGGATGTCAAAATTTGTTTTTACATGTAACTAAGAAAAAAATGAAATGCTAAATAATTTTTAAAATAAGAAAGCAAAAAACAGTATGTTTTGATCTGCTTTAAGTCTCCATCAGTTCTTCTGAGTCAAATTTACAAGAATACAAGTAATTCCCCAAATTGATAAATGGTCAAAGGATATGAACAGGCAGTTTTCAGAGGAAGAAATTAGTTATCTATAGTCATATGAAAAATTGCTTTAAATCACTATTGATTAGAGATGCAAATCAAAACAACTCTGAGGTACCACACTATACCCACTAGATTGAGTAACATGACAAAACAGGAAAATGATAAATGTTGGAGGAGATGTGGGAAAGTTGGAACACTAATTCATTGTTGGTAGAGCGGTGAGCTGATCCAACAATTTTTTTTTTAATTTTAATTTTTTTCTTGCTTTTTTGGAGGGGGGGAGGGCAAGGCAATTGGGGTTAAATGATTTGCCCAATGTCACACAGCTAGGAAGTGTTAAGTGTCTGAGGCTGGATTTGGACTCCAGGGTTGGTGCTCTCTTCACTGCACCACCTAGTCATCCCTGATCCAACCTTTCTGGAGAGCAATATGGAACTATGCCCAAAGGGCTATAAAGATGTGCATACCCTTGGACCCACTTCTAGGTCTATATCCCAAAGAGATAATAAAAATGGGAAAAGGACCTATGTGCATAAAGATATTTATAGCAACTCTTTTTGTGGTTGCCAAGAACTGGAAATTGAGGGGATGCCCATCAACTGGGGAATGGTTGAACAAGTTGTAGTATATGACTGTAATGGAATACTATTGTGCTATAAGAAATGATGAACAGACAGACTTCAGAGAAACCTGGAAAGACTTACATGTACTGATGCTGAGTGAGAGGAACAGAACCAGGGTAACATTGTACACATTGTACACACACATGTGTGATGATTGATTTTGATAGACTTAGCCCTTCTCATCAATGCAAGGACCTAAAACAATTCCAAAGGTCTCATGATGGAAAATGCTATCCTCATCCAGAGAAAGAGTCTAAATGCAGAGCAAAGCTGACTATTTTTTTTCTTTCTCATGATTTCTCCCATTTGTTATAATTCTTCTATACAACATGACTAATGTGAAAATAGGAACGTTTTATAGGAATATATATGTAGAGCCTATATCAGCTTGCATGCTGTCTTTGGGAGTGAGGAGGGGATGAGAAGGGAGGAAGGGAGAGAAAATTTGTAACTTATGGAAGTGAATATTGAAAACTAAAAATAAATAAATTAATAACAACAAAAAAAGACTCCATCAGTTCTTTCTCTGGAGGTGGATAGCTTTTCTTTATCATATATCTTCTTATTTTAGCTGTATTGATTTTGTTTCTACAAAAGTTGTTTTTTCAATTTTAGATATTTTAAATGGAATTTATCTTTCTGTCCTTGACAACCCATCCCTCCCTCCCCACACCCAGTTTTTCCATTTGGGGTTCCACTGTTCTTCCTGAAACCCAATGTTGGGACTGTGGAGTCATGCTGAACTCCTCATTCCGCCTCACACCACATATCCATGTACTTGCTAAATCTCGTTGATTTTACTTCAACAATATCTCTCCTATCTGTCTCTTTTTCTCCACTCAAATGCTAATGACTCTGTTCAGGTCCTCATAACTTCTTGCCTGAATTATTGAAATAAACTTCTAGTTGTTCTCTCCTCTATAATCTATCTTTCACACAGTTGTCAAAGTGATATTCCTAAAACACAGATCTGACCACTACCCTGCTTAACAATTTCCAATGACTATTACCTGCAGTAACTCCTCTGAATGCCTCTGTCTGACGTTTAGACCCTTTAAAAACTTGAATGGAATTTTTCTTGTTAGTTTTTTCTTTTTTTAAAAAAAATTACTACAGTATAAAATTAGTGATGATTTCTGTGAATTTATTTTGTATCTTTCCACTTTACTAAAGCTAGGTTGTTGTTGTTCAGATGTGTTCAACTCTTTGTGACCACTTACACCATAGCATGCCAGTATTGTCTATGGGGTTTTCTTGGCAAAGATACTTGAGTGGTCTGCCATTTCCTTCTCCAGTGCATTGAGAGCAAATAAAAGTTAACTGGTTTACTCAGTCACATGACTTGTGTCTATGGCTGGATGTGAACTCAGAGCTTCTTGATTCTAAGCCATTGCTTTATCCACTGAGCCACCTTGTTGCTTCCTATGTAGCAGGGTTGATAAAGCAGTAGACAAGGTGTTAGGAAGATCTGAATTTAAATTAAACTAAGATCTCTAGATCTTAGTCTCCTTATCTGTGAAATATAGATAAGTAAAAGTACTTACCTTAAAAAGTTTTTTCAGGGGTGGGTAGGTGGCACAGTGAATAGAGCACTGTTTCTGGAATCAGGAGGACCTGAGTTCAAATGTGGCCCCAGACACTGTTGTTTCAACAGTTAAATATCTCTTCTCAAATGAGATAACATATATAAAGTGCTTTGCAAACCTTAAGCTATAATATAAATGATAGTTATTTATTATTACCTTGGTCAATTTTGGGGGTAGATTCTGACGTTTTTTCATGTATACCAGCATACCATCTGCAAATAAGAGTAATTCCATCACCTCTTTGCGGTTATTTATGACTTTCATTTTGTTCTTTTATATTATTGCTATTGCTAGTGACAGAACAATTATTAATATAATGAGAGAAATTGTTAATACCAAAAGTAATATTGCATGCCAAGTCCCTTAATCACACTAGCAACATCATGAATTCCAGTAGTGCCCTTACATTCTTACCCCAAAGATAATGTTGATTAGGGTGAGCTGGACCATATGCTAAGTCTCCACCCAGAGATTTTACCTTTTAAAGGAACCCAACTTAAGCTGGATCTCAGCTTCTAATGTCATTGATCCCTTCGAATGGGATTCATGGCATGAAAGGCAAAACAGCCAGAATGAAGTGGTTTTCTTTGCCTGGACTGCCAAATGCAACTGGAGTCTCATGACCAGCCCTTGCTACCTCATATGACCTCCTTCCCTTCCCCTCCAAAAATTATAAAGAACCTTTCATGCATCGCTTGGTTGGGAAACACATTGTGCTCTACCCTCATGGGATATCCCCAAGGGTAGCTGGCTTGCTATTCTATTATCTCAATTAAAGATGCTTTATTCCTCAACTCATGGCTTTGAGTTATTTCAAGACTTGACACTAGTATTTTGAGAACTATGTCAAATGATAGTTGGGTTTATCTTAGGAAAGTGTTTAGTATTTCTCCATTAGAAACATGTTAACTCTTGGTTATATGTGCTTTTGATCACGTTATAACAGAGCCCTTATATGCCTCTGTTATTAAAGTTTTTATGTATGATTATATCTCTTGTTTCCTCTCCCTCCTGCCTCCTCTACTTTACTACCTACTATCTTGCCCTCTTATAACTTGCCTAACCCCCTCCAAGGATCCCTCTCCTATCCTCCTGGTCCCATAAACATAAAGACCCTTTTGTACCCCTCTTTTACCTGTTCCTTCATCCTCCCCTTTAAAGATCCCTCCCTTGTTCTCTCCCCCCTCCCTCCCTATGCCCCTACTGTTTTATTTCTTTTGAATTTAGAAGACTTTTATACTCTTCTAAATATATATGTATTTTTCCCTCTTAAACCCATTCCTGATGAAAGTAGATTGCCAGAACTACCAGCCCTCCTCCCCTATCTAATTCCTCTGTGTCAATTCTTCCTTTTGCACCTCAAATAATTACTCTTTTAAGCTGTTCCTAAATGGTTTTACTTTTTAAATTCATATCATTCTCAGGTTTACCCCATTTTTCTTATAAACTACCCAGTTATTGATAAGAATCTTAGACATCCATTTTACATATATAAAAAGTAAATAGTTTGTCCTTATGGATCCCTTATAATCAGTCTTTGTTATGTGCCTTATATTTCTCTTGGTTCTTATATGTTGAATCTTCTATTAAGTTCAGGATTTTTTTTTTAACATAAACTTGAAAGTCTGAGAGTTTATCAAATGTCCATTTTTTAATTCAGAATAATATTTAACTTTGCAGGGTACAATATTCAGGTATTTTTTTAAATGGATGAATACTATATTTTATCAAACACATTACTTATCAAAACAATCATGCAATTTTTATTTCATTTATGTGATTAATTATACTTATTGTTTTCCTAGTGTTGGACCATCCTTGCATCCCAATATGATTATATCCAACTTGGACACGTGAATTATTTTCTGGATATATTTTTAAGTGGGCAGTAAAATGGCACAATGGATAGAGTGCTGAGCCTGGAGTCAGGAAGACCTCAGTTGAAATTCAGCCTCAGACACTAGCTATGTGATGAAGGGCAAGCAGTCACCAGTGGAGTGAAGCAGGGATGTGTTCTTGCTCCGGTGCTTTTTAAGCATAATGTTTTCAGCCATGTTGTCAGATGCCTTCATTGAGGATGAAAATGGCATCAAAATCAGCTACCAGTCTGATGGTAAATTATTTAACCTGAAAAGGTTACAAGCCAAGACTAAAGTGAAAGGAGAGTTGGTGCATGACTTTCTGTTCTCAGATGATTGTGTACTCAATGTAGTCTCTGAGGTTAAGATGTGACAAAGTATGGATCAATTCTCTGTTGCTTGTGCCAATTTTGGCCTAACAATTAACACCAAGAAAACACAGATTCTCCACCAACCACCATATCATCCATCCATGGAACCATCAGTTACAGCAAATAGAGAATTTTGAATGCTATGGATAAGTTCACTTATCTTGGTAGTATACCTTCCTAGGAATCTACACTTTGATGATGAGGTTGATGCATGCATTGATAGCGCTAGCTCAGTGTTTGGAAGGCTCCAAAGGAAAACATGGGAGGGAAGCATGCCTACCAAACTGAAGATCTGTGAAGCTATTGTGGGGAGCTCTTTGTCATATACCTGTGAAACCTGGATAATATTACAAGTGCTGTGCCAGGAAACTGAATCGCTTCCATTTGAATTGTCTTAGGAAGATTCTGAAGATCACCTGGCAAGATAAGGTACCTGAGACTGAGGTCCTTTCTCTAGCTGTCAAGCATTCAAATGTCAAGCAAACTCTATTGCAGAGAGTGCAACTCTGATGGCATATTGCCAATGCTATACCCATAGCAGCTAGTATGAATAAATAGATGTATTTCCAGAGTTGAATCACAAAATATAACAAACTCTCTTCCTCAAAGATGCAACCAAGATATTTATTCAGATACCAGAAAGCCAATTCCACCATGGTAGCAAAGAAGTTTGTACACATCAGCACTCCAGGGAGCACTGCCATCCCCAAGCCTTCCCTCCATTAGGCCTCCCCACAAACAAGCTCCCACAGGCAAAATTCCTCCCTCTCTTACTCATGCTGTCTGCTTTGCCTCACTCTCAGCTCTGCTACACTCTCCTTCCTGCTCCACCAGTTCAGCAAATTCCTCCCACAATTTGACTCAAGCTGTGAGCTGGTCCAGAGCTCAAGCAGGTCAGATGGGCCTATTAAGGGGCAGGGAAGATCTTCAGATTCCCTTACCATTACAGATGGGTTGGCCATGTTGTTCAAATGCCAAATATATATTTGCCTACAAGACTATTTTATGGAAAACTCACATAAGACCGGGGCTCACATGTAGGTCAGAAGAAGCAATACAGGGACACCCTCAGGGTCTCTCTGAAGAACTTTGGAATTGATTGTGAGATGTGGGATAAGACTGCCCAGCATGGTATACCTGCATCAAAGAAGGTGCTGTGCTCTATGAACAAAACAGAATTGCAGTAGATCAAAGGAAACATCTAATATGCAATTTAGAGATATCTCCATTCCAAGTGTTAATATGGATTATTTGTGCCTGACTCGAGGTAGAGTCTTCTTAGCTTAGTTGGTCTAATCAACAATCAGCCACAGTCAGACACATTGTACCTTGACCCTGATGTCATTTTGGTCCTCTACCAGAAAAAAGGACAACAACTGACTGAATGATCCTGGGCAAGTCACTTAACCCCATTTCCTAATCTGTAAAATGAACTGGAGAAGAAAATGACAAACCACTCCAGTATCTTTACCAATAAAACTCCCAAAAGGGTCATGAAGTGTCAGACATGACTGAAATGACCAAATACCACCACAACATATATTTCTGTAGTTTCTTTGGAAGAATGATTTTATTTCAATTTTTGTATCACTGCTCATTAACAAATCTATGGTTCTTATTATTTTGTCTTTTCCTGTTTTGGGTACAGTCATTTCATAAAAGAAAGTTTGGTAGGATGCCTTCTGTCACTTATTTGGATGCCTTTTTTAGTATAGGCATTAATTACTCTTTAAACATTTATTCTGAATTCAGATCTTTGTGGAGGAAGTCCAGGACTCTTCACCTAAGGGCTTTGAGAGTAGTGGCACCCACCATTGGCTACAACTTCCAGTCCAGCCTCCCATAGCCATCCAAGGGAAAAAGCCCTATGGAGACAAAGACCAGCTATGGATTCTACAGGAGCTATAGCACCCATTTCCTCTGTAGGCCTAGCTAACTGAAGACCCAGAAAAGAATGTTCTCACCACCAAAGAACTTGGCATTGTCAAATGATTCAACATCAGAACATATACACTTTTGTCAATTAAAATGGCACTAATGAAGATGTAATACCATCTGACTTGACACTGAACCTTTCCATTTACCCTACATCTGAATGGTCTATATAGATTGTCTCTAGCCTGTTAGAATGTGAGAGCCTAAAAGAATGGGGATTGTCTCACTTTTCTTTTTGTATCCCATGCTTAGCACATTGCTTTGAACACAATAATCATTTTTTTTTTTTTTTTTGAATGAACACAATAATCATTTTAAAAGAGTGCATTTTCATTCATTTCTTTTATTCACTTGAAAAGTCATCTGGCACAAGGTTTTGGCCCTCTAATAATCACTATTTGTTTTTATTTTGCTCAATTTCTTTTTCTGAGATTGATTTGTTTAGAAGCTATTTTCCTTGCTTTGCTGGTTTGGGTATTTTAGACTGTTTTAGATACACATTAACTTTCTTAGAATTTTCAGTTTTTCTGGCATATAATTGCATTGAGTATTCCTCAAGATTCTCTGTATTCCCTCACTGTTGTAGATTTACCTTGCTCAAATTTTATTTGTTCATAACCACCAGATGGCATCTACAAGTAGGACAGAGAAGTCAAGATTTTCCTGAGCCTATACATTCTCAGGGAACTTGATACCCCCTGCTCTTCATGTGAGCAGAAGGAACTTCCCTAGTACCTTACTCCAACTCAGGAATATGGCTTTCTCTTGCACAGCAATTCACTCCCCCTCCCTTCGCAGAAGTTTGGCTTTCCTTCCAGGCCCAGCACTGGTTTTGCCACTGGGCATTCCAGGATGTGGGAAAGTTTCTTGCTTGCTTGCTCAAGCAACTCTAGGGCTTTTAGTGGCTCATGTAAATCTAGTTCTAAGGATTATTCTCAATGTTTAATACTCCTCTCATCTCAGTTAAATATGTGGCTCTAGAAAGAAAATATAAGGGATGACACCTCCCCTCATTCTGTTTCCAAGGCAGTGGATCAGAGGAATAGCATATTGTATGCAACATCATGTCAATGTATTGATCACATTTACTAAATCGTTGTCTCCTTTTTCTTTTTAAAAAATTCTTCAGCTTCTGGGAACCAATATGGCAGAGGAAGAAGTAAGTTGCTCTCACCTTCTCTTATTGATCTCTGAAAGCCCAGAAAATATCACCTCAAGAAAAATTCTGGAATAGCTGAGCCAGCAGAAAGATGGGGTCTAGCAGTCTTGTAGCCCAGGAAGTTTGGGGGATTAAGGCCCCTCTCTTTCTGGGGGAGGGGAAGCAGTACAGGATGAGAGGCATCCTAGAAAGCCAGCAGCAAGCCCCACCTCAGCAAACCAGGGAGAGATCCTGATCCCCAGGACGGTAGAACAGAACACCAGGACCCCCTGAGTGCCTCAGCATACACAGGGAAACTGGTGGACACAAGTTAGGAAAATCACTACAGTGCAGTAGATAAATCTTCTGGAGCTTCAACTCAAACCTGGGATGTAAACTTCAGGAGGCACAGCTCCAGACTGGCACACATCCTCCAGAAGCCAAACATTCAACTGCAAAGCCCAAGTGAGTCAGACTCCCCACCCCCACCCTGAGAGCTCCAATGTTTCTGGCCCCAGCTCAGCACCAGACAAGCTGCCATTCTCCTACAGCCTCCAGCTGCCAGTACCTGAAGCCCCAGCAACAAAACCAGTGACCAGGTCACTGTCTTCCAGCACAAGAAGTTTGGGTCAGTGCCCCCTGTGCTCCAGCAGGAAAGATCAACTTTAAAAGCCAAAAAATAGGCAAATACCATGAGTGAAAAAGCAGAAACAGACAATCACCATAGATTCTCATTATGGGGACAGTGAAGATCAAGGCATCAATTCAGAAGAGGACAACATTGTCAATATACCCACATCCAAAACCTCAGAGGGGAATATGAACTTGTCTCAGTCCCAAAAAGCCTCTGTGGAAGAGCTCAAGAAGGATTTTAAAAGTCAAATAAGGGAGGTAGAAGAAAAGAATGAGAGACATGCAAGAGAGTCAATAGCTTGGAAAAGGAAGGACAAAAATTGACTGTAGGAAACAAATCGTTAAAAAAATACAATTGACCAAATGGGGGGAAAATATCCTAAAGAAAATAACTCCTTTAAAAGTAGAATTGGTCAAATGGAAAAGAAGGCATAAAAACTCACTGAAGAGAAGAACTCCTTAAAAAGTAAAATGTGCCAAATGGAAAAGGAGGCACAAAATCTGCTAGAAGGAAACAATTTGTTAAAAATTAGAATTGGACAAGTGGAAGCTAATGATTCTACGAAACATCAAGAATCAATCAAACAGAAATAAAAGAATGAAAAAACAGAAGAAAATGTAAAATACCTCAGTGGTAAAACAACTGACTCGGAAAATAGATCCAGGAGAGATAATTTAAAAATGATTAGTCTACCTGAAAACTGTGATGAAAAAAAAGAGCCTGGATAGCATCTTTCAAGAAATTATCAAGGAAATGCCCCAAGGTCCAAGAACCAGAAGGTCAAATAGTCATTGAAAGAACCCACTGATCACCTCCTGAGAGAGATCCCAGATTGAAAATGCCAAGGAATATTGTAACCAAATTCCAAAATTACTATTTCAAAGAGAAAATACTGCAAGCAATCAGAAAGAAACAATTTAAATATCATGGTGTAACAGCAAGCAAAGTGGGATTTGTATGTGTGTTTTTCTTTTTGCCCAACCTCAGGCTAAATTGTAAACTTCTGAAGGATTAATACCTGGTGATCCACAGCTATAGCACATTAGGTACTGAGGCAGCTTTCATGCCTTTGGGCACAGCTTGTCAGGTGCTGAGTTGTGTGCTACCCACATGGGCTATGGATGTGTGTTCAGCCAATCAGATGCTGAATAAAACCGTATATAAGATGGAAGCTTGGTATTTTCTTGGGGTTCACTCCTGAGAAGAATACTTCCCTTAAGAACTCTCAAGAAGAAGAGGAAAAAGACTCTGGGTAGCCATTTTTAAAGGTCTCTCGACTATGAATGTGAACCCAGAGGAAGAAGATGAGCATTGAGCTTTGAATGTTGAAGCATTGGGAGAGCTGGCAGCAGCAGTGGTGGAGACTCACTGAGTAGCAGAGACTAGCAGCAACTTGAAAGTGAATTGAACTGAAGGGCAGATATCTGTCCATGGGAAGGAAGCTTAGCTTAATCCCCTTTGAACAGCTATTATTGCGGAGCCTCTGGGATTTGAAAGTGAATTGAGATGATAGTGCTGGTAATGTGTGTAAATATTGTTGTAGTCCTATTAAGTTTTGTTTTCCCAGAGACAGAAGCTGTGGGTAGGAGCCCCTGGAGCCTGCTGTTAGGCAAGAACAGGAGAGCTTGGAGTGGAGCAGTCCCTGTGAGCTGAGACTAGGAGCAAGAGTAGAGAGCTGCCTGTGTGTGAACCCAGGCAAGAGCTGGAAGTGGTCAACCCATGAGGAGGAGCCATGGGGCTTGGAAGTCAGCCTCAAATCAAGATGAAAGAGGACTTTGCTTGATCACTCTGTATTGATTGAGGGAATTGTAACTTACTGTGACCTAGGGGTGGAGTGTTTTTGTGTTTTCTGCTACCCTTTAAGGAAGTGTTGTGCTAGGGAAGACCCTGGCCTGGGACCACCCTGATTGTATAAAGAATGTATAAAGTGGGGGATATGCAATGCTATATTACATATTGGATGCAATGATATATGCCGTATGCCATGTTACAAACTGAGGGTTATGGGAAATAATGGGTGATTTGTTTAAGGATATGTGGTCAGTTTAGCAATAAGTTGTTATGTAATAAACCTCAATTCTGAATAAATAAAGTGTTCATTATACCTTGTGATTAGACTCTTAAAATTATTCACAGCAGCAGCCCTCAGGTGTACTGCCACAATTGGCATTACACATGGAACCACAGTCAGGATCACACAGAACCTTGCAGTTTGTACATTAAAATATAAGAGGGCATGGAATATGATAGTCTGTAAGACAGAGGATCTTGGATTACAACCAAGGATCAACTACTCAGTGAAATTGAACATAATCTTTCAGGGGAGGAGATGGACATTCAACAAAACAGGGTACTTTCAAACCTTCCTGATGAAAAGACCAAAGCTCAACAAAAAATATGATCTTCAAATACAAGGCTCAAAAGAGGCATTAAAAAGGTAAACAAGAAAGAAAAAGATAACATATTATTAATAAGGGCAAACTGTTTACATTCCTACAAGGGCAGATGACACTTGTAAATCTTGAGAACTGTATTGTTAATACAACATTTAAAAGGGGTATACATGAACAGAAGGTATGGGTATAAGTTGATTTTGATATAATGATAAAAAATCTAAGTGCTGAAAACAGATTGTACTGAGAGAAGAGGAAAGGAGGAGGCAGACAAGGGTAAATTACATCACATGAAAAGGCACAAAAGCCCATTACAGTAGAGGGAAAGAAGGGAGGGAGATGAGAATTGTTTGAACCTAACTCATCAGATTTGACTCAAAGAGGGAATAACACAATAAGAAAATCTAACTTACCCTATAGGAAGTAGGAAGGGAAAGGGGAAAGAAAAGGGAGTGGGTAGATAGAAGGGAAGGAAGAAGTGGTAAGGGTAAAGGGAAAGATAAGGGAGGTGGCTAATAGAAGGGAGGACAGACTGAAGGAGGCGGTGGTTGAAAGCAAAACTCTAACAAGTATGGAAAGAGAGAAAGGAGAGAGAAAAGCATAAAGGGGAGGAAAATAGGATAGAGAAAGACATGGATAGTGTGAATGGAATGAACTCTCCCATGGTAGGTTGTTGTCCTTTGTTCTTGAAGAGGACCAAAAATGACATCACTATGCTAAAGTCAAGTTTCAATGTGTCTGACTGTGGTTAATCAGAGCAATATAAGCACAGAATGCTCTACCACAGGTTGGGCACAAATAGTCCATGTGAACATTTGGAGTGGATACTCTAAATTTGTGTGTCTAAAGTCTTGCATTTCCTTTGAGTTGTTTCAATTCTGCTTTGCTCATAGAGCACACCACCTTTTCTGATGCGGGCATGCCATGCTGAGCAGTCCTGTGTCAGTGTCTTCCATGTCACAAATCAATTCCAAAATTCTGAAGAGAAACCTTGAGAGTGTCCTTGTATTGCCTCTTCTGACCACCATGTGAATGCTTACCCTGTGTGAGTTCTCCATAAAATAGTCTTTTTGGCAAGTATATGTTTTGCATTCAAACAATGTGACCAGCCTATTGGAGTTGTGCTTTCTGAAGTAGAGTTTGAATGCTTAGTAGCTTATTTCAAGTAAGAACCTCAGTGTCTGGTCCCTTATCCTGCCAGGTGATCTTCAGAATCTTCCTAAGACAATTCCAATGGAAGCAATTCAGCTTCCTGTCATGGTGCTGTAGATTGTCCAGGTTTCATAGGCATATAGCCATGAGGTCAGCATAATAGCTCGTAGATCTTCAGTTTGGTAGTCAGTCTAATACCTTTTCTCTCCCATACCTTCCTTCAGAGCCTACCAAACACTGAGCTAGTTCTGGCAATGTGTGCATCAACCTTATTATTAGTGTGTACATACCTGGAAAGTACACTACCAAGGGAAGTGAATTTCTCTAAAAGGAGTGAGTGACAGGCTCATGACAATGTGATGGCTACCTGTAGGAAAATGTCATTCCACCATCATCAGTACCTATGTCCCCACCATGACAAACCCTGATGAGGTCAAAGAAAGAATTTATGAAGACCTAGAGACCCTTATCATCAATGTGCCAAAAGAGGACAAGCTTATAATTCTGAATAACTTTAATGCTAGAGTAGGCTCCGACTACCAGACTTGGTAGGGAGTCCTCAGGAGAAATGGAGTTGGAAACAGCAAGAACAATGGTCATTTACTACTGAAGATTTGTTCATCTCATGACCTTCTCATCACCAACACTGTCTTCCATTTATCTAAATGCAATAAAACTTCATGGATGCACCCTTGCAGCAAACATTGGCATCAGTTGATAATTGGCATCTAATAGACTGTGATTATAAAGAGAAGAGACAGACAAGATGTGAAAGTATTGAAGGCAATGTGTGGTGTACTGATCATAGACTTATCCTTTCCAAGCTAAATATTTGCATTCATCAAAAGTGGCACCCCCCCCCCCAAGGCAAAATGACTACTAGAAGAATTAATGTCAACAAATCAGAGCTCTTCTCTGAGAAGGAACAGTTTATTGCTAACTTGAAGGGAAAGTTGAGTCAATTCACAGTTGGCAACAGTGGAGCAGAAAAGGAGTGAGCAGCTTCCAGAGATTTGGTGTATGGCACTGCACTTGCTCCTCTGGGTCAGAACACTCACAAACACCAAGACTGGTTTGATGAAAATGATGGGGAAATTCAGAAGCTGCTAAATGAAAAATGAGAACATCCATCTCTAAGAAGGCAGCATTTAATTCCATCAAAAGTAAAATACAAAGCTTAGAGAGATGCAGTATTCCTGGTTCAGTAAGAAGGCAGATGAAATTTAGTTTTATGCTGACAGTAACAATCCAAAGCACTTTTATGATGCCCTGAAGGCTATTTATGGACCAAAGACATATGGTGCTGTAATAGAAATGCAGATTTGAAGATCTTCCCTGCCCTTAGGCCCTTTGATTGGCTTAAGAGACTTTGATTGGCTTTAAGAGACTCTGAAAACCTTCCTTGATTTGAAAAGGTACTCTGCCTCCTAATAGGCTGAATGTGGTCACATGGAGCCTGTGGTAGGAGGCTTGGTTTTCAGGAATGACCACACCTTGATGCTGTGTGATTGGACAGTGGGTCAAGAGGGTGGTTACATTCTCTGAGCCAGGAGAAGACTATATAATCCCTGATTTGAGGCTTTGCTTTGGGGCTCACTTTGAGAAGTGTTGTGTGATTTGACCAGATGAGACTCTGGGAAGCCATTGTTGAGAGTCCCCTGGCTTTTAAAACCCAGATGTTGATGCTTCCCTCTTTGGTAACTGTGATTTGGTATTGATGTAATGGTTGGACAGTTTGGAAGCCTGTCTGTATACTCTGAAATTCGGGGTGCTGACCTTTTTCCCCTGAACTAGGTAAATGATATATGTTTGTTTGATTAAAGTGAGCTTGTTAACCCATTTTGAGTTGCTTTCCTTTACAAAAGCAGATCTAAGAACCTGTGTTGGCAGTCACTCTGGGGATGTTGGGATGCTTGCTGCTACAGGTGCATTGCAACTACTCAGTGCTGACAGAGCCACATTGATTAGTGATAAGGACATGATCTTAGAGAGATGGACTGAACATTTCCACAGTGTTCTCAACAGATCATCATCAATGTTGAGGCCATTGGCCATTTATCTTAGATTGAAGTTAATCTCTTCCTAGCCTAGCTGAAGCTCCAACTGAAGAAACTTTGAAAGCTGTTAGACCCCTTTCATGTGGCAAAGCACCTGGTGCTGAACTCTCCCATAAAATGGAAGTGGATAGCAGAGTGGATCAAGAACCATAATCTTACAGTAGGTTGTTTATAAGAAACACATTTGAATCGGAGGGATACACACAGAGTAAATGTAAAAGGCTGGAGCAGAATAGATTATGCTTCAGGGCAGCTAGGTGGCACAGTGAGTAAGAGCGCCGGCCCCGGAATCGGGATGACTCGGGATCGGATTCAGCCTCAGAAAATGAGCACCCACACATAAATAATGACTGGCTTTGTAACCTTGAGCAAGTTACTTAACCCCAGTTGCTTACTGAAAAAAAAAAAAGAATATATTATGCTTCAGCTGAAATAAAAAAAGCAGGGAGAGCAATCCTGATCTCAGACAAAGAAAAAGCAAAAATAGATCCAATTAAAAGAGGTGAGGAAGGAAACTATATCCTACTAAATGGTACCATAGACAGTGAAGCAATATCATTACTAAACATATATGCACTAGGTGGTATAGCATCCAAATTCTTAGAGGAGAAGTTAAGGGAGTTACAGGAAGAAATAGATAACAAAACTATATTAGCGGGGGACCTTGACCTCCCCCTCTCAGAATGAGATAAATCTAACAACAAAATGAAGAAGAAAGAAGCTAAGGAGATGAATAGAATCTTAGAAAAATTAGATTTTTGAACCTTAAGGTTGACCTCTGGAGAAAATTGAATGGGGATGGAAAGGAATATACCCTTTTCTCACAGTACATGGGACCTATACAAAAATTGATCATGAATTAGGGCACAAAAACCTCACAATTCAATGCAGAAAGACAGAAATATCAAATGCATCCTTTCCAAAGCATGATGCAATAAAAATTACATGTAATAAAGGGATGTGGAAAGATAAACTAAAACTTAATTGGAAACTAAATAATCTGATCCTAAAGAATGTGTGGGTCAAACAACAAATCACAGAAACAATCAATAACTTCATCCAAGGGAATGACAATGACAAGACAACATACCAGAACTTAGGAGATGCAGCCAAAGCAGTTCTCAGGGGAAATTTTATATCTTTAATGCTTACTTTAATAAAATAGAGAAAGAGAAGATCAATGAATTGGGCATGCAACTAAAAAAGCTAGAAAAAGAACAAATTAAAAATCCCCAATTAAATTTCAAATCAGAAATTCTGAAAACAAAGGAGAGATAAATAAAATTGAAATTAAGAAAACTAATGAACTAATAAATAAAAGAGTTGGTTTTATGAAAAAAACACAATAAAATAAACTTTTTGTTAATTTGATTAAAAAAAAAAAAGAAAGAAGAAAATAAAATTACCAGCATCAAAAATGAAAATTCACCATCAGTGAAGAGGAAATCAAAACAATAATTAGGAGTTATTTTGTCCAACTGTATGCCAATAAATTTGACAATCTTAGTGAAGTGATGAATATTTATAAAAATAAAAATTGCCCAGATTAACAGAAGAAGAAATAAAATACTTAAATAACCCCATTTCAGAAAAATAAATTAACAAGCTTTCAATGACCTCCCTAAGAAAAGTCTCTAGGGCCAGATGGATTTACAAGTGAATTCTTTCTTTCTTTCTTTCTTTCTTTCTTTCTTTCTTTCTTTCTTTCTTTCTTTCTTTCTTTCTTTCTTTTAAAGCAATTGGGGTTAAGTAACTTGCTCAAGGTTACATGGCCAGTCATTATTTATGTGTGGGTGCTCATTTTCTGAGGCTCAATTCGATCCCGGGTCATCCCAACTCTGAGGCCGGTGCTCTTACTCACTGTGCCACCTAGCCTCCCCTACAAGTGAATTCTATCAAACATTTAAAAAGGAACTAATTCCAATACATTTGAAGAGCTCCTAATTCCAATACTATATAAACTATTTGGGAAAATAGGCAAAGAAGACATCCTACCAAATTCTTTTTATGATACAAATATGGTGCTGATGCCTAAACCAGGTAAAGCCAAAACAGAGAAAGAAAATTATAGGCCAATTTCCCTAATGAATATAGAGACAAATTTTTAAAATAAAATATTAGCAAAGAGATTACAGCAACTTATCTCAAGGACAATACACTATGACCAGATAGAATTGACCATATCAATAAATAACCAACAGAAATCATATAATTATTTCGATAGATGCAGAAAAGCATTTGACAAAATACAATACCCATTCCTATTAAAAACACTAGAGAGCATAGGAATAAATGGAGTCTTCCTTAAAATGATAGGTAGCATCTATCTAAAAGCATCAGCAAGTATTATATGTAATGGGGATAAGTTAGAAGCATTTCCAATAAGATCAAGGGTGGAACAAGGATGTCCATCACTGCTGTTATTCAATATTACACTAGAAATATTAGCTTTAGAAATAAGAGAATAAAAAGAAATTTAAGGAAATAGAATAATCAAAGAAGAAACAAAGTTATCACTCTTTGCAGATGATATATATATATATATAAATATATATACTTAGATACTTATATATATAGATATATACTTATATATACTTATATAAATATATATATATATATACTTAGATACTTATATATACTTAGAAAATTCTAGGGAATCAAGTAAAATTACTTGAAATAATAAACAAATTTAGCAAAGTTTCAGATTATAAAATAAACCCACATAAATCATCAGCATTTACAAATATTTCTAACAAAGCCCAATAGCAAGAGATAGAGAATTTTTGTTTAAAGGTACTGTAGACATTTTAAAATATTTGGGAGTCTACCTGCCAAAACAAACTCAGGAACTATATGAACACATTTACAAAACACTTTCCACACAAATAAAATCAGATGGGTAGGCTGAGATAATATAATAAAAATAACAATTCTACCTAAATTAAATTACTTATTCAGTGCCATAGCAATTAAACTACCAAAAAATTATTTTATAGAGCTAGAAAAAACAATAACAAAATTCATCTGGAAGAACAAAAGGTCCAGTATATCAAGGGAAATTAATGAAAAGAAATGCAAGGGAATGTAGCCAAACTGTACCAGATCTTAAATTCTATTATAAAGCAACAATCATCAAAACTATTTGGTACTAAGAACTAGAGTGGTGAAATAGTGGAAAGGGGTTAGGTATGCAAGATATAATAGTCAATGACTATAGTAATCTACCATTTGATAAATCCAAAGACTCCAGTTTCTGGGATGAGAACTCCCTATTTAACAAAAATTTCTGGGAAAATTGGAAAATAGTATGGAAGAAATTAGATATAGACCAACATCTTATACCCCATACCAAGATAAAGTCAAAATGGGTACATGATTTAAATATAAAGACTGATGTAAAGACTGATATTATAAGCAAACTAGGAGAGTTTGGAGATGGGAAGAATTTATGACCAAACAAAAGATAGAGAACATGAAATACAAAATAGATGATTTTGATTACATTAAATTGAAAAGTTTTTCTACAAGCAAAGCCAATGCAACCAAGATTAGAAAGAAAGCAGAAAGTTGGGAAACTAATTTTACAACCAATGTCTCTGATAAAGGCCTCATTTCTCTCTCTCTCTCTTTCTTTCTTTCTTTCTTTCTTTCTTTCTTTCTTTCTTTCTTTCTTTCTTTCTTTCTTTCTTTCTTTCTTCCTTCCTTCCTTCCTTTTGCTTTTTGTAAGGCAATTGGGGTTGACTTGCCCAAAGTAACATGGCTAGTTTTTGTGTTAAGTGTCTGATGCCAGATTTGAACTCAGGTCCTCCTGACTCTAGGGCCTGTGCACTACTCACTGCACCACCTAGCTGCCCCCTAAAGACCTCATTTCTCAAATATATAGAGATCTGAGTCAAATTTATAAGGATACGAGTCATTCATTCCTTAATTGATAAATGGTTAAAAAATATGAACAGGCAGTTTTCAGGGAAAGAAATTAAAGCTAACTATAGTCATATGAAAAAATGTTCTAAATCACTATTGATTAGAGAAATGCAAATCAAAACGACTCTGAGGTACTACATCACACCTCTCAGATTGGGTAACATGACAGAACAATAAAATGATAAATGGGAAAATTGGAACACTAATACATTATTGGTGGCGTTGTAAACTGATTCAACCATTCTGGAGAGCAATTTGGAACTATGCCTAAAGGCTAAACAACTGTGCTTGTCCTTTAACCCAGCAACACCACTTCTAGGTCTGTATCCCAAAGAGATCATAAAAACAGGAAAAGGACCCACATGCACAAATATAGCAGCTCTTTTTGTGGTAGCAAAGAATTGGAAATCAAGGGAATTCCCATCAATTGGGGAATGGCTGAACAAGTTGTGATATATAATGGAATACTACTGTGCTCTAGGAAATGAT
The DNA here is from genome assembly GCA_011680675.1 of Gymnobelideus leadbeateri. Classification (NCBI taxonomy): domain Eukaryota; kingdom Metazoa; phylum Chordata; class Mammalia; order Diprotodontia; family Petauridae; genus Gymnobelideus; species Gymnobelideus leadbeateri. The sequence goes on along the minus strand of WOXC01007222.1, from coordinate 59,067 downwards.
GAGCAGGTGGATTTTAGAAAGACTTATATGAACTGACGCTGAGTGAAATGAGCAGAACCAGGAGAACATTGTACACAGTGACAGCCACATTATGTGATGACTGACTTTGATAGACTTAGTTCTCAGCAGTGTAAGAACTTAAGACAACTCCAAAAGGCTCACGATGGAAAATGCTATCTACATCTGAGAAAGAACTTTGGAGTCGGAATGCAGACAGAAGCCAACTATTTGTTCTCCTTTTCCTTTGTTGTTTTGTTTCTTCTTTCTTGTGTTCTCTTAGTTCTAATTCTTCTTTACATCATGACTAATGTGAAAATATGTTTAATATGAATGTATAAGTAGAGTCTATATGAGATTGCATGCTGTCTTGGGGAGGGGGAAGGAGAGGAAGGGAAAAAAATTTAAAACTCAAAATCGAATGGAAGTGAATGTTTAAAGCTAAAAATAAATTAATTTTAAAAATTCTTCATTATAAAAGGAAGGTTCTTTGAAATGGGAAGTGGGGGAACCTAGGTGATACATATACATATAAAGATATAGATATAGACAAATATCTAGGAAAAATATGTGGCCTTTGAGACCCCAGCCAGATTACATTAGCAGCTCTACCTTCCATTTACTGATCCTCAGTAATTTAAATCTGCTACCCTTTGAGTTTTCTTCCTTTCTTTCCTGATCTCCACATAAATTCAAAGCAGAAATGGTACAAACTCAAATAACTATATACATTTCTATAAGAGAGGGAGTCTCATGGGAGGCACAGCCATGAGAAGCAGTTATTTGAGCTGTTTTACATAATTCCTGAAAGTCCACAGAGAAGACTGGGGGAAACTGGGAGTAGTCAAACAGGGCACTTTTAAAAAATTCTTTTTGATAGATCTCTTTTAACAAGCAATTCACAGCCCTGGGATCAGGCAAAGTCAGCTGCATTTAACATTCACCCCTCTTGGTCAAGAATTTAATTGCTGACCAAGAGAGGCATTGAAGTGACTGATGCATTGACAGGAGCTCTTTCAGGCAGTTCCTTTGGTATGTGGGGAAGAAGTAAAAGGGAAGGGTAACACCCTCTTGCTGTCCATTTCATCAATCCATCATATCTTAGGACTCGGACATCTCATGAAGCTGTCTGGTTTCTGAGACCATCTGGTACTGCAGTTGTCTGTCTTCTGGAAATGTCCCTTCCTAGGCCTTCTGGAATAGGTGGGTTATACATGTGTACACACACACACACACACACACACACACACACACAGCACTTAACACAAGAGGCACTCCACAAAGACAGACAAAAATAAAAATGCATGACTGGCAATCATCTTTTTATTTGTTTATTTGTATATAGTATTATTTTTCCAATTACATGTTGAGATAATTTTCAACATTAATTTTTATTTTTATTTTATTTTATCTATTTTTTGCTTTGTTTCTTTTAACATTCATTTGAATAAGATTTTGAGTTTTGAATTTTCTCCCTGCCCCCCTACCCTCCTCTCTCCCCAAGACAGCAAGCAATATGATATAGGCTATACATATGCAATAATGTTAAATGTACTTCCACATTAGTCATGTTGTAAATGTAGAAACAGAGCAAAAGGGAAAAACCATGAAAGACAAAAAACAAGCCAAAAAAAGTGAAAATAGTATGCTTCTGCAATGCAATCTGCATTCAGACTCCATAGTTCTTTCCTGGATGTAGATGTATTTTCTATCATGAGTCTTTTGGAATTGTCTTGGATCATTGTATTGTCAACCATCCTTTTAAAGGGACCTTTTGGAGTGGCAGCATATGGTTCATGTTTACAAAAGCTATCCCCTTCCAGGGAGACCTGTTGGAATGGACCCCAAACTGCCCATAGGCATTGTAACAAAAAGCCAAGAACTTGACTGAAAAGAGATGGGAATTCAGGAAATTTGAGAGACTCTCAAATTGCTGAGTTGAATCTGGACAAGGGGTCCCTGCTGGCATCTGGGCTTGAAAGCAGCAGTTGGACAGGCATCTTCAAATTCCAATTCAAACACCAGATATGTCAACCTGAAATAAAGAAGACTGCCCAAACAGCAAAAACTAGAGTCTCTTAATAGAGACAAGAGGATTGCAATCTGGGACCAATGTGCAGCCTAGGGTGCAGGAGTGAGTGCCCAAGAGGGGTAAAGTATGCGGGGGGAAGGGGAGTTAAATACTTTTCTACAGGGAGGAAGTCTCAAGGGAGGCACAGCCTTGAGAAGCAGGTTTGTAAGTTATTTTGTATAACAACCAAAATTCCATAAAGAAGACGGGGAGGTTGGGGAATAGTGACATCTGGTCAGAGTGACCTCTTTTCTTTTTTTAATTGTTGTTTTTTATAGCTCTCTTTTAACTGGTTTAATTTGTTTTCAGCTCTGGGATTAAGCAAAGTCAGCTTCATTCAACACCAACTGTTTGGCTGTAGCTTCTTGCCCCCCTCCTTGTAGGAATCAAAGTTTCCTTTGGAGAGGGTAAGTAAAGGAGACTAGAGTCCTTTCATGCCTCCCTCTGGGCCACATACAGACAGGCCTATGTGAACACACACACACACACACACACACCCTACATAAGTTTGTTGGTGAATTCTTTTTACCTCCATATTAGTCTTTTTCTTTTTCTTTTTTTTTATCAGATTCCATTTTTCCTCCTCATTGAATTATTTCCCCTTGTTTATTTTGAAAAAAGTATCCAGAGCTACATCTCAGTGGTATTTATAAGGTCAGATTTACCTCCTATATTAGGAACTCTTGTTTTTCTTGTTTATTGCTTAAATTCTGGGTATTTGTATATTGATAGATATTTGAAGCCTTATTGACTCCTTTCTCCAATTATGTCTCCTGTGAAGATCTGAATCTCAGCTTCTATTTTTCTTTTTTTTTTTAACTATTCTCCATGGCAGTAGTTCCTAACATTTTTTTGTTTTGCAAACCCCTTTCTACAACAATAAAAAAAGTGTTGTAGGTACCGACTAATTTAATATACTACTCATAATATTTGCAAAATATTATGAAGTATTTTTGTAAAATACATTTTATAACATAATTTGGTAATTATTTATTAAAGGCACAGTAACTACAATAATAACTTTTGCCCCAACTACAAATTAATATTTATACTATATAATTATGATAATAGTATATAAATTTTATTCTACTTATAATTATCAAAATTATAAAAATCATGCAATTCTAGCTATAATATTATTATATAATAATTATAAATGTTATGATCATAATATAATTAATTATCAAATAATCATGAATAGTTAGTAGAGCATTCTATAAGAATTAAGATAAGTATTCCAGAGAGGCCTTGCTATTATTTGTAAGACTTTTTTTTGCAAACTTTAAGTTTTTTTCTTTTGCAAACTTTAATGTAGATAAATAACATTTTAAATGAAATGCATTTTAACTCGGAAGATGCTTACCATAATAATGACATATAAACTTAATTTTGATATTAGATTTTTTAAAAAATCATACAAAAATTGCAACAGATCGCTCAATACTAGACAGTTCCATATCAAGTTTATTTCTGAATTTTGATTTTAAACAAGAATACAGTAAAAATACTCATCCACTCAAATATGTGGTAGGAAATGGTAGGAAAATTTTACAAGCTCTCTTGCTGAGAGATGGAAATTTATTTTTTATTTTTAGCCAACTAACCAATCAGTTAAATTAATAGCTAATTTCAAAACAGAATATTTACTTTTCTGCTGGCTAATGACAAGCACAATTGCATTTTGTTTTATCGTTGTTAAACAGTGTTTATATACAAAGTACCTTTTGTAAGTAAAGGATCTCTTCAGATGTGATGTTCTCTTCTGCCACTGGCATGTTGGCCATAATCTCACAGAAACTCTACTGAATTTTGACTGACCATTGCCAGTCAATTCATTTGAAAATCCACCTAGTAGAAGAACAGTAACATACGCAGAGGCTGTTTAAATTGGAAAACAACCTTAATATTACAATAGAGACAAATAAGATTTGTTCCTGTAGAATGCTTGGGATGGTCCATAATGGTATCAAGATGTCTTGAAATCCACACACCCAACGATCATGGTTTTCAGACAGTCTGACATCTGCATTACAAAAATACAAACATTTGTAACATCTTGATTATATGATTATGGAGTGAATGAGGTACAATTAAAGAGTAATAGAGGGGAGTGAAGAAATTACTCTGTTGCAGTGAACAAAACACAAATGAGGCTACACACAGGCTTCTGATTCCATTTGGAATTGGTTTGCATTTGAATAGAGGACTCTTGTGTGGTTTGGAGATAATTTGATGACTGGTTGAAAAAAACGTGATAATATGTTGAGCTTACTCAGAAGGAAAGTTTGGTGTAATTATGACATGAACACTGAAATAGTTGTGTGCACAAACATGGTTTTTAATTACTGTAAAAATGCTTTAAAAACAAACCTGTAAAGCTTCAAACATGGACATACTTATTGTTACAAAGGAAAAATATATTTATAACATAATTGGGCAATTATTTATTGCTAACAGTACTGCTAAAGAATTTTTAGCACAAATATCTTGACCCATCATCACAAACTTCCAAGGGGGCTGTGACTCACTAAATGGGGACCATTGCTCTATGCTATTTACTTTGAGAAACATACACAGGCAGCTTCTACTTCCACTATTATTTTTATTTTCTTATTCATCCCCCTGCCATTTTAAGAAATATATTTTTTATTTTCCCCAATTACAAATTTTTGTAAAAATTTGTTTTGTAAAAACAATTTTTAACATTTGCTTTTTTAAAGTTGTGGGTTCCAAATTTTATCCCTTCCTTCCTCCTCCCTCCCTCCCTGAGATGGTAAGTAATCTGATATAGGTCATTTCGTGTTCAGTCATGTAAAATTTTTCCGTATTAAGAAAGAAAACTTAAACTAGAAAGGGAGGAAGAAAGAAAGAGAAAAATAGTATGCTTCAGACTGTATTCAGACAGCATCAGTTCTTTCTCTGCAGGAGGATAGCATTTTTCATCATGAGTCCTTTGGGATTGTCTTGGATCATTGTATTACTAAGAATAACTAAGTCATTTACAATTCTTCATTGTACAATATTGCTGTTACTATGTACAATGTTCATTTGGTTCCGCTCACTTCGCTTTGTATTGGTTCATATATGTCTTTCTAGGTTTTTCTGAAACCATCCTGCTTGTCATTTCTTTTTTTTTAAATTTTTTTATTTTTTTTATTTTAAACAAATGTTTTATTAACTTCTGTTTTACATCATTCATTTCCACCAGATTTTGAGTTACAATCATTTTCCCCCCATTATTCCCCTACCCAACCTCCCAGAATTGCAGTCCCACGAGATATCGCTTCCTCCAATCTGCTCTCTCCCATACCTTCTCCCATACCCCCATCGACTTTTCCATTAGAGGAAGATGAATCTTTGTGTCCCAATGCCTGCACATCTTATCTCCCAATTATAGGCAAAAGAGTATTAATAATAGTATTTATATATATTTGAAACATCTAATGTTATGACCTCAAATTTCAGATCCATTTCCTTCCTCCCTTGTCACCCATTCCTTCTTGGGAGATAAGTAATTCAGTATATGTTGTACATGTCTAGCTATGCAAAACATTATCATGGTAGATATGTTGTACAAGGCTGCTTATAATTCCCTCCCACTCATCCCACCCCCCACCTGGTCCATTCCCTACATGATCCTGTCCCTCTTCTATAGTGGGTACTTCCAACCTCCCCTCCCCCCAAGGATGCCCTCCCATCCATCATCCCTCCTCTCATCCCCCTTCCCCCTATCCTGCTGCAGGTTGAGATATCCCATTTAGTATGTATGTCATTTTCTCTCTGAACCAAATTCAATGTGAATGTGGTTTTGCCTTTTTAGCCTTCCTTATTCTCCCCCTCCTTTGCAACCACTTCCCCTACATGAGATAGTTTACCTTACCATGTCTCTCCCCATCTCCTCTTGCCACTTTCCTCTCTCACCTCATAATTTCATCCCTTGAGTATTCTCCCTTCCCAACAAATTCAACCTATGCCCTCTATCCATATATAACTGTAACCATATACACACACATTCACATATGTATTCATATGACCACACCCCCTTCTTCCATTATTTTCATAGTGAGAAAGATATCATCAGTCACAGATATTACTTTTCCATATAGGAATGTAAATAGTTCAACTTTGATAAGTTCCTTTTGATTTCTTTTCCCTGATTACTTTCTCAGGCATCTCTTCCTTCTTGCATCTGGATGTCAAATTTTCTATTCAACTCTGGTTTTTTCCTCAAGAATGCTTGAAAGTCCTCTATTCCACTGAATGACCATATTTTCCCCTGAAACAAAATACTCAGTTTTGCTGGGTAGGTGACCCTTGGGTTCATTCCCAGTTCTTTTGCCCTCTGGAATATCATATTCCATGCCCTTCGATCCCTCAGTGTAGAAGCTGCCAGGTCCTGGGCTATTCTGATTGTGTTTCCACAATATTGAAATTGTTTCTTCCTGGCCGCTTGGAGTATTTTCTCCTTGATCTGGGGATTCTGGAACCTGGCTATAATATTCCTGGGAGTTTTCTTTTGGGGATCTTTTTCAGGAGGTGATTGGTGGATTCTTTCAACCTCTATTTTGCCCTCTGGATCTAAAACATCAGGGCAGTTTTCCTTGAGAATTTCTTGAAGGGTGATTTCTAGGTTCTTTCTTTGATCATGGCTTTCAGGTAGTCCAATAATTTTTAAATTGTCTCTCCTGGATCTATTTTCCAGGTCAGTGGTTTTTCCCATGAGATATTTCACATTGCCTTCTAATCTTTCGTTTGTTTGGATCTGCTTAACATCATCTTGATTTCTCATAAAGTCATTAGCTTCCATTTGCTCCAGTCTAACTCTGAAGGAATGAGTCTCCTCAGTGAACTTCTGAGATTCTTTTTCCATCTGGCAAATTCGACTTTTTAAGGCATTCTTCTCCTCATTGCCCTTTTGGGCCTCCTTTGCCATTTGAGTTAGTCTATTTTTTAAGGTGTTGTTTTCCTCAGTCAGGCTGTTGACCCTCATTTCATACTTTTCCTGCATCCTTCTCATTTCTCTTTCCAATTTTTCCTCCACTTCTCTTATTTGATTTTTAAAGTCCTTCTTAAGGTCCTCTATGGCCTGCAACCCACTCATGTTTTCCCCTGGGGCTTTTGGAGCAGGACTTCTGACCTCACAGTCCTTTTCCCGCTCTATGCCCCCAAAATAGGAGTCTAGGGTTGCATTTTTCTGTTTCCTTTGCCTTGGCATGTTGCCACTTAATTACTTGACTTTTGGGCTTGTTGCCACACTATGGCTTTAAGGCCAGCTAGAGGAATTTTCGTCCCGAACGTGTGGGGGGCAACTTCCGTTTCTGGCAAGCTGTAAACCCACCCACAACTTCCACCCTAGATCACAATCCAGATCCAGGGAGGTTAAAGCAAGAGCGATTACCCCCCAAGACTGATCGCTGGATCTCCCCACGATTTGTAGGCTGGGAGCCCGAGCTGCCTCTGAAAACTACAAAATGGCGGGTCTCCTCAGCAGCTTCTAGCCCCCAGGGGAGGGAGCTGACGCATTCCCCGAATGCTAGTCCCAAAGTCCATAGGACACTAACCTCTTACTTTGTCCTAGGCATGTCTATGTTGATAATTCTGGAGTCGCCACAGCTCCTGATGTTCTGGGGTTCCTCCAGCTGGCTGCTGGCCCTGCTGCTCTGGGGCTAAAACCTCGGCTCACGCGGACCTGGGCTTGGCTCGGCTCCTGCGCTCTGCGCTCTGCCGGCTCCCAGACCACTGCGCTGGTCCTTCCTGCAGGGCTGCTGGGCTGTCCTCAGCGGGAGGTTAGCTTCTCTGTGTCATTCTGTGGGTGCTGGGGCTCCAGAAGTTGTTCAGAGTCCTTTTTTACATAGTTTGTAGGGAATCTGGGGGCAGAGAGGCTTGGACGAGCTGTTTCTACTCCGCCATCTTGGCTCCGCCCCCCTGTCATTTCTTATAACACATTAACATGCCATTCAATTATATACCAGAGCTATTATTTTTCAAATCTAAAGTCCTTTTTATTAGATTGATAAAACACCAAATATATTCTTACTCTCCTTCGTTAGAGGAATTAACTTTAGCTGGGCATTTGTCATGCCTAAATTTTAAGTCACGATTCTGAAGTCCAAATCCCACTCTCAGACACCACCTTCTTTCCAGCTATTCATTTTTCTCTTCTACATCCCTTGCTTTCAATGGGCAAGAATGAGGAAAAAATAACTTGTCTCCCTATGACCTTAAGTTTCTTGCCCAAGACTTTGTAATTGTTGGCAATACTTTTTTAGGTTCCTTCGGGCATATCATTTGTATCTACATGAATTACCAAAATTGGGTGACTGGCTTCTCTTGAATAAGTCTTGGAGAGTTCTCTATAATGTCTTGGATATATGTTCCTGGAAGACAACAGACCTCTCTATTGTTATTGTCAGGTAAAAAAAAAAATAGCTGCTTCAAATTCTTGAGCAGGGAAATATTAACTAATGCTATGCTTCTTTTCTTCCTCTAGAGAGTCTCTCACCTGTGACTCTAACCTTTCATTCTTTCGATGATGAGCAGATTCTTCCTTCTCAGAGCCTCCAGCTCTCTGTTGTTCAGATAAGCCTGAAATCTGCTTATAAGTTCTAATTATACAGTTGCCCCTTCCTTGCTGTTCTTATCTGTGTAATGCTTGTCCATCCATCAACATTCTGACAGGGCCAAATTTCCCTTCCCTACCTCAGAACCCATCTTTTCCTTTAGTTGCTAGTACCTTCTCTCTCTATTTTGTATTTAACTCCTTTGTATTTATTCTCTTTACATTTTTTCTATATATACTTATGTAACAGGTAACTGGGATGAACAAGTGAGCTTGCCAGGCCTTATGCATATTTACAGTGTTCTTAGTTGATGCAATCACCACATGAACTTTGTATCCAGTCCACTAATCACATGGTGAAGAGGAGCCTTTTTGATTTTCTGTGGAGATGGGATTCAGATGCATTCAGAAATCACTTGCCAACCAGAGATCTTGGATCTAGCTCTTTCTGGTTTGTCTGGCAAAGGAAAATGAATTGCTATGTCTCTTTGAGTAGGGGAGGGACCTTCTATCTCTGTTGTATCTATTCTTTCCTGATTTTAGGTGGAGACATGGCTATGATCTTGAGAGGCTTGAAAGATCAGGAGAGTAAGCTACTAAAACTCTGGGAGCTGGATTTTGTGATGGGATTTGATAGAAGCAAAACAGAGAGGAACAAAGTCCTCAGTGTCATGTCTGGCCAATGGTAGCAGAGATATGGGCCTATCCATTCATTGATTAGAGCACATTTGGAAGTAGAACTGTTGTGGGAAAATGTTATGTAAGAACTGTTAGGTTTGAGCCCACTCATAGGGAATGAGGGATGTAGGGGAGAATGTACTCAAAGATATCAGGGGGAATGTCTTCGACTTCTATTCTTGCTATATCTCCATAGTAAATATTTATTTGCAAAGACTAATTAATGTTAGTTGGTTAAATGAAATTGGGGTACCAGTCACTGAAGGTTAACAGAGGGGAGAACACACTAGAATGGGGGCTTGCGCAGATAATATTACAGAAAAATAACTTCACTATTTCAGGGGTACTAAAACCTTAAGAGGGAAATGTAGCTGGCCTCATCTAGGTAAGAGTGTAGAGACTCACTACACTTATATATGTCATATATAACACAACACAACACAACACAACATATAACACGACATGACGTGAATGATATAATATGATTTGACATAATATAACACAATATAACATATATGTCACTATATAATATATCAATATAATACATATATTGGTATATATCAGTACACTTATTTATACCTGTGTCTCCCTTATGAGGGTAAGTAAATGACTGTTAATTCTTTTAATCTGATGCCTAGTACTTAGCACAGTGCCTAGTATATAGCAGGTACTTCATAAATACCTTTTTGCTTGATTCTCCTTAGCAACCCAGAGTGCAGGAAAAGGGGCATTCTTTTAGTCTTAGCACCTTCTTCCGCTGGAAGGAAATCACTCTACACTTGGAAAACAGTTGGCAGTCGTTCATCTGCGGCAGAAATGCAACCATTGCACATCTGACACAAGTTACTACACAATTTCTCATATTCTCCAGACCAACTGAGACTTTCAGGTTTTTTTTAAACTGTTTGAATTCCCCTTCATATTTCTCCAGTGGGCAGAGATCTGATAGGGGCTCCCTCTTCCTGAAAGTGTAGATATTTACCACTAATTGGTTATATAATGCTGCCTAGTTTGGACGAGGTCATAGTGGTAGAGAATTTTGGATCACATGGTGGCTATTAGACTCTTCCAGTTTTGGAGAACCTATATTTCACATTTGGGTATTTTACTGGTTTGCTCCTGGGCCTTCTCAGCATCTCCTCCATCAGCCTGAGATCCAGGCCACCTTTTTCTTGCTTCAGGACCTTCTGAAGTACTTTACAGGCTGTCCCCAGATTGGACTAGTCTCCCACTGCTACCTCCTGTCTCCTGTCTTCTGCATCCCAAAGCCTCACAGATCATAATCTCACCACCTGCCATAAGGAGCTTGAACAGTATACTCAACCACTTCCCTTAATGGACCTTTCTCCAGTCACTAAAACTCTGCTTAGACTCATTCTTCAATAGTTAGTATACTCCCATGCCTTCCCACTTTCCCTTTTCCAGTGATTCTGAACCTCTGGCTCCTGAAATACAAACCACATTCCCTTTCCTCAAACCCCTGTCTCTTCATTCCTATGCCCTTTATCTCTACCCTGCAAATGCTCTCTAGAATTCTTGCTCCATAATTAACAAAAATGTTTTCATCTTAAATCTTTTTCTTTCTCATTCCTTCCATCATCTGGCACTTACTGAGACCCAGTTCCCCTCTGATGAAACTGAATTTCTGGCTAGCCTTTCTAGTACTAGTTGCGTTTCTATTCACGCTGTTTCTCCTCCCTTCCCACTGGTTGTATTGGGGGAGTCAGAATACTCCTTGCTCCCCACTGCCACTTCCAGACTCTCCCTCTACCACTATCACTCAGCAAATTCTCATTTGAGTTTTACTCTATTCAAATTTATCATTCAATCCAAATTTAGGTGACAGATATTTATTGATCCCAAGGACATTCTCTTTTTTTCCTCAATGAATTCAATGCCCGAATCGCAGTCTTTCCCTCCTCCACAACTTCTGCCCTCATTTTTTTTTTGCCCATTAAGAAGTTTAATTCCCTGAATCTGTGAAAACAACAATGATTTAGCAATCTGTGATCTTCATGATCATCCCCATCATAGGCAAGTCCTATTAGAGCCACAACCTTTGTGCTCCTCCCCACTATAACCCCCCAAACTATATCCCTCCAAATCATAAATCATCCATCATTGTCACTAAATCACAATCCTCTTCATCAACAATGTTAATCTTGACAGAGCTACCACTCCTTGGTGTTACTTCATCGGCAATTAGCATTGTAAAATCTCAAGGTCACCACATTGGTGTTTTATTTTGGGGAAAAATAAAAACCTTTCCAGAGGTACATAAAATACATTTTCAATACAGAATAACTTGGAGGTCTCCTCAGTGGGGTCATTTTTGGACTCATCACATTCAGGATGAACAAATTTAAGCTCATTACCACTATCACCCACATTTTTCATCTTGAGACTCTCTAGTAGAACACTCTTCATTTTTAAAGTTCAAGAAAAAACTTCATTGCATACTGCCTTCCAAAGGTACTTTCCTTCCTTCAGACTTGGATATATTACTGTATTGGCTGTTGTGTGAGTACCTTTGATGGTTTTTTCGTTGTGTTTGGTTCCCTAAAGACCCCTATCTGAATACAGAACTGAACAGCCTCAGTCCCAGGTGGTGGTTCCCCTAATCCAGTAAACTCCACTTAATTACCATAGCAATAACCATAGTTATTACTGTAGTTAATAGCCATAGCATCTTGCTTCATCTAAAGCCCAGTTCTGAAATTGCATTCTTTCCCATTCAAACTTGTGATCTGCATGCTGAGTAGTGTCTTTTCTGAAAACAAGGGATTAAATTTGGAATTTGGTGTGCTGAGAAGAGAATAATCTAAATATTACTTCTGGGAACAGGATCAACTCTTTGGCATTTAAATATTCTATTAGTACTACAAGTGTTAGCAAATCAAACCCAAAGAGGCAAGGATCTTTTCCCAACCCAGAACCATGATATAAAGTAATAGTTAAAGGTCTCTCCCTGGGGTCTAGATGCTCTCTAGCACCCGCATATAACCTATAAATGCTCCACATTAATATGTTCTCATTGATGTCCAGTTGAGTAAACACCTCCATGGATTCATGATATTTTCGCCTCCATAAGAGCTTACATTTAGTACACCCCAAATCTGCAAACTTTTGGGATTTTATTTCTATGCAAAAATATAAAACAAACTCATGCCACTGTTCAGATATTAAAGGTTTGAGTTTAATATTCTCCTTGACTTGAATACCTTGAATATCTGAATCAATCATAATGTCACTCTACCCTGACCTTCAATATACATATTTTGAATCCTTCAAGCACTTTAACTTTCCAGGTCCTTAATTTTCTTAATTATCACAATCTACTCATCCATTCCACCTCAGTTACACACAGAGAGAATCACATCCTTGATCTTGGTATCACCTAAAAGTGTTCCACTTCCATGTTCATAAGCTCTGAAATTTCTTTAATAATAATTTTTTTTATCATTTTGATTAAGTTTAGGGGTGTGGGAACCCCAAAATGTCAGGGTACAGGGCAGGGTGGTCATCTGGAATGAGTTCATGCACTCTCTTGCACACTTATTTGATTGAAAATCAAATAAGAGAAGTGGAGGAAAAATTGGGAAGAGAAATGAGAAAGATGTAAGAAAAGTATGAAATGAGAGTCAACAGCCTCACTGAGGAAAAGAACACCTTAAAAAATAGACTAACTCAAATGGCAAAAGAGGCTCAAAAAGGCAATGAGGAGAAGAATGCCTTAAAAAGCCCAATTTGCCAGATGGAAAAAGAATCTCAAAAGCTCACCGAGGAGAATCATTCCTTCAGAATTAGACTGGGGCAAATGGAAGCTAGTGATTTTATGAGAAATCAAGATGCTGTTAAGCACATCCAAACAAATGAAAGATTAGAAGGCAATGTGAAATATCTCATGGGAAAATAGATCCAGGAGAGATAATTTAAAAATTATTGGACTACCTGAAAACCATGATCAAAGAAAGAACCTGGAAATAATCCTTCAAGAAATTCTCCAGGAAAATTGCCCTGGTGTTATAGAACCAGAGGGCAAAATAGAGGTTGAAAGAATCCACTGATCATCTCCTGAAAAAGATCCCAAAAAGAAAACTCCTAGGAATATTGTAGCCAGGTTCCAGAATTCCCAGATCAAGGAGAAAATATTACAAGCAGCCAGGAAGAAATAATTTGAATGCTGTGGAAACACAATCAGGATAGTATAGGTCTGGTAGCTTCTACACTGAGGGATAGAAGGGCTTGGAATATGATATTCCAGATGTCAAAGGAGCTGGGATTAAAACCAAGAATCACCTACCCAGCAAAACTGAGCATCATGTTTCAGGGGAAAATATGGTCATTCAGTGAAATAGAGGACTTTCAAGCATTCTTGATGAAAAAACCAGAGTTGAACAGATAATTTGACATTCAGATACAAGAAGCAAGAAATGCTTGAGAAGGTAAACAGGGAAAAGAAATCATAATGAACTTATCAAAGTTGAACTATTTATATTCCTACATGGAAAAACAATAACTGTAACTGATGAAACTTTTCTCGGTATGAAAATAGTTGAAGAAGGGTATATAGACATATGAATACATATGTGAATGTGTTTATATATGTTTACAGGTATACATAGCTAGAGGGCACAGGTAGAATTTAATAGGAAGGGATGATACTTAGAAGGTGAAATGAAGAGGTGAGAGAGGAATATAATAAGAGGAGATGGGGAGAGATAGAATGGGGTAAACTCTCTCATATAGAAGAGGCAAGGGAATATGCTTACAAGGGAGGGGAAGAACAGGAAGGCAAAAAGGCAAAACCTTATTCTCATTGAATTTGGATCAAGGAGAGAATGACATACATACTAAATAGGATATCTCACCCTACAGGAAAGTAGGGGGGGAAGGTGATAAGAGGGGAGATGATGGAAAGGAGGGGGGAAGGGAAAGGGAGGAGGGAAGTTGGAAGCACCCACTTTTGAAAAGGGACAGGATTGAAGTAGGGAATAGACCAAGTGGGAGGTGGGATAGGAGGGAGAGAAATATAGTCAGTCTTTTACAATATATCTACTATGGTAATGGTCTGCATAGCTATACATGTACAACATATACTGAATTGCTTATCTTACCAGTAAGGGTGGGTAACAAGGGAGGAAGGGAATGAATTTGGAATTCAAAGTTTTAAAATCAAATGTTTAAAAATATATAAATACTATTATTAATACTATTTTACATATAATTGGGAAATAAGATATACAGGCATTGGGGCACAGAGATTCACCTTGCCCTACTGAAAAACTCAAAGGGGGTATGGGAGAAGATATGGGAGAGAGCAGATGGTGTGAGGGGATATCCTGTGGGACTGCTATTCTGGGGTGGGAGGTAGGGAAAAAATGGGGAAAAAGCTGTAATTCAAAATCTGGTGGAAATGAATGATGTAAACCAGAACTTAATAAAGTGTTTGGAAAAATAATAGCTAATATTTATATAGTGCTTACTGTTGCAGTTTCAGATGCTGAGAGCCCCCAAAATGTTAGAGTACAGAGTGAGTCTGCCTGAAAAGAATTCTTTTTCTCAAGTACTCAAGCCTTCTTTCAGTCAAAGTAGTGAGATTTATTAAGCCAACGGAGCAGCAAAATTCCTAGTAAATCTGCAACTTAATGGGGGTGAAACTGGTACTTATATACAAAAAAGGGAAAAAAGGTCAGTGAAAATATCTTGATGAGATTAAGGAGTGGTAAGTAGCCTGAGGTGGGCCAGGGGGGACAATGAAAGAGTTAAGTGGTCTGAGAGCCATGGTGAAATGGCTGTTTAAAAGATTATTGAGTATCTAGGTGGGTTTGCATAGACTGGATCCCTAGGGTGTAAATGCCAGTGATCTGGGCTGCTGAAATGTGTGGCAAAGTTCAGGGACTGGGCTGCTTTCAAAGACATGGCCTTTTACTTTTGGGGATCCAGGTCCCATTATGCCATTACTTACTATGGGCCAGTCTAGTGTTTACTATACTATAGATACCTATGGTTACTGTGCTAAACACTTTACAATTATTATCTCATTTAGTCTTCACAACAACCCTGGGAAGTAAATACTATTTTTATCCCCATTATACAAATGAGGAAACCGAGGCAAAGGGAAGTTAAGTGATCTGCCCAACTTTAAGTATGTAAGGTCAGATTTCAATTCTAGTCTTTTTGACTCTAGGCTTGATCCACCTCATTGCTTCTCCATCTCCATCTCCACAGGAGTTGCTTTCTACAATGATGGCAACTAGGGCTGGGATAGAAGCAAGACCTGTGGTCTGGGGGGTGCTACTCTTCCTGAGGTTCTTGAATTTACATGCCTGTCCTTGAAGTTGTTTGGGGGTTGGTGGTGGTGGTGATAAGGAAAGTGGGTTCTTTCTTCACTGATTGTTGTCCTCAGTGATGACTGTGGAAAAAGGTACAAAATCTCAAAGGAATTAAGAGAAAAACAAAAAACAAAATAACAATTGAAAATAATAGGTCCTTTCGTGCCAGATCCCAAACTAAATTAAAAAGCAGTAATCAACTATTTGGTATCAGTTAGAAAATAACAACTGATCAGTGGAATAGATTATGTGCATAAGACCCAGAAGCAATCTAAAATAGTGTGATATAGCACTTGATAAACCAAAGAATGACAGCTACTGAGATAGAGGAAATCCTGAGGTATTTGACTCCCCAATATTGTGGAAATTGTTTAGAAATTAGGTTTAGGCCCAAATATCATATACTGTGGCACAATAGTCAATAGTTAATAAACATTTATTAAGGACTTATAATGGGCCAGGCACTGTTCTGGGGATATAATACGATACAAAATCAATACAATTCAATATAAAAAAAGACAATCCCTGCCCTCAAGAAACTTATTATCTAATAGGGGAAGACAAAACACAAAAGGAAACTAAAAAGAGGGGTAGAGTTGGGGAGGGAGATATCCAACTCGGGCTGGCAAGACTCCAAATAGATGTATGAACTAGATACAAAACGTTATTGTTGGACACAACTCAACCTTCCCTTCCCTTCATTGATTTGTGAAACAGAGAACTCCACCTTCCCCTCCCTTAATTGATCTGTAAACAAGCAGGACCCCCACCCCTTCCTTTCCCTTGATTGATCTGTGGGTGGGAGTTCCAGCCTAGGGTTCTAGGGTTTCGAACTGGTGGGAAATTCAAATATATTCTGACAAATCACTGTAGTTTCAGCTTACATCACTGTAATTTCAGCTTATGTAACCTGGCTGTGGAACCTCTATAGAACCGGCACAATGTCTGTGCCAAAGCACTGTCTGATTTGGGTATGTACTCCGACAGTCCCGAGGTAATAAAATCCACTTTTTAAATTTAATCTCGGGGATCTTCTGTCTCACTTTATTGGGGTACAACAGTTATATTATCAACAAATCAAGGATGAGAAAGAGTTACAACTATGGGTGGAGGAGAGGTTTTCTTCACATATAAAAAATAGTTCTAAGGTAAATTGATTGGTTGTTATTGTTGGACACTACTCCACTTTGCCCTTTCCTTCATTGATTTGTAAAGTAGAGAACTCCACCTTCCTCTTCCTTAATGGATCTGTAAACAGGCAGGACCCCCACCCCCTTCCTTTCCCTTGATTGATCTGTAGGCAGGAGTTCCAGCCTAGGGTTTCTTGCAGGGGGGAAATTCAAATGTATACTGACCAATCACTGATTGTAGTTTCAAATGTACACTGACCAATCACTGTAGTTTCAGCTTACATTACTGTAATTTCAGTTTATGTAACCTGGCTATGGAACCTCTATAAAACCGGCACCATGTCTGTGCCAAAGCATTGTCTGATTTGGGTATGTACCCTGACAGTCCCGCAGTAATAAAATTCACTTTTTAAATTTAATCTCGGGGATCTTCTGTCTCACTTTATTGGGGTACAACAGTTATTTTATTAAAATGAAAAATTCTTGTATCAGTAATATGAATACAGAAATAAAAGGGAAACAATTGGAGGGAAAACTCTGCAGCAAATTTCTCTAACAAAAACCTAATTTCCAAGATATATAAGCAATTGATACAAATATAAATTGTAAGAACAAGAACCATTTCTCAATAGATAAATGGCCAGATTTTGTGAGTAAACAGTTCCCAAAAGAAGAAATGTGAGCTATCAATAATCACATGAAAGAATGTTAGAAATCACCCAACAAAAAGATAAATACAAATGAAAACAGCTGTGAGATTTTACTTATGCCCATCATATTGGTAACGATAATAAAAAAGGAAAGTGCCAATCGGTAGAGGGACTGTGAGAAGACAGGCATCCTGATGCACTGTTGGTGAGATTGTGAGTTGGTTCAACCATTCCAGTATGCAATTTGGAAGTAGACTTCAAAGTGCCAGCCTGTGAGAATTGGTCTGGGCTGTGTCCATCTACACATTTATTTCTCTAGGGGGAAGGGAGGAGGTTTGAGGCTGCCGCAGTATTGGAACTGAGCCCATTTTGGGGGTGGGGCATACAGTTTATATGTCCTTTGAAGAGCAGGTGCTCCCAAGGGGTGCTAATCAACTCTGATTGGTTAACACACTGGGAGGTGGGCTATATTAAAATGAGGGTGTTGCCAAAGAGATACCAATTTCTATATCACCTGTCTTGACAAGGGAGAGAATTGACATTTTCCCAGACCTGTCAGAGCAAACACAGTGAGCAGGAATTAGCCCGTTACATTACATTACATTACATTAGCCCAAACTTAGTTTATTTTACCATCTGATTAGGTCTTGGCCAGACACTGGCCAAAGATAAATCTTTTTTTTTTCTTTTTGGAGGGGGGAAGGCAGGGCAGTTGGGGTTAAGTGACTTGCCCAAGGTCACATGGCTAGTAAGTGTTAAGTGTCTGAGGCTGGATTTGAACTCAGGTCCTCTTGACTCCAGGGTTGGTGCTCTATTCACTGGGCCACCCAGCCACCCTCCAAAGGTAAATCTTTAAGAAAGATTTACCACCCTGGTTGGTTTCTGGATAAGAAAGTGGAGAGGGGCTGGGGGAAGTTCTGAATTTCATTTCTCACATTCCTTCAACTGATTCCCATGAGAGATGTAGCCTCTTCAATAAATCACTAACTGATCAAAGGTTTTGGGACTTATGATGGGTAACAAAGTGAGGTGAGGAAAGGGGATAAATTGATTGATACATTGACAAATCAAAGGGGGCAGTCTCCTCTTAGTTAGTAGACCTAATAGATAAAAGATGCAAAGGGAAAAGAACTGTCTGTTTAAGGCTCAGAAGTCTCATCTCATATAGCTGTCTGGGGACACCATTTGTGAAGCAATTCTCTAGTCTGGGTATGCTCTAAGCATTTTTCAGCAGACTGTTTTCTTAAGATTCCTTGTAGAGACACTCTTTCTTTGTTAAAATTTCCTACAAAATTGATCTTAACACCATTTTGAATCATTTGCCAATAACCAGATTAAATAATGAAAGTTGACTCAACTTTTATGTCTCTATTATTAGAAAATCGTATTATCAAATCAAAAATCTTTTAAACCAAGTAACTTACATTTTGAGGCTGGTCAATTGTCATGTTGATATATCTAAGAAACCCCAAAACAGCAAAATTAGAACCCAGTTTTTATTCCCCCATTAGGAGGATGAGATTCCACTAAAGAATTATGGATTCCAATACATAAATGAATTCATTTAAAAGTGAACAGATTAACTACCATTGTAACAAAAGGTTCAAGGTTGGTATACATAAATATATTGAGTAATCAGTTTTAAAACAGTGCATATCAAGTAAGTTATTTATAATAAAACATTTCCAAGTTCTACCCATATTCAAATAAATAAGTCTTAATTAAAGTATGTTTCTTTTCTTTTTTTTTTTTTAAAGCAATTGGGGTTAAGTAACTTGCTCAAGGTTACACGGCTAGTCATTATTTGTGTGTGGGTGCTCATTTTCTGAGGCCGGATCTGATCTCGGGTCATCCAAACTCCGAGGCCGGCACTCTTACTCACTGCGCCACCTAGCCGCCCCTTTAGGGCAATTGGGGTTAAGTAACTTGCCCAAGGTTACACGGCTAGGTTTTTTTTGTTTGTGCGGATTAAGTGTCGGAGGCCGGCTCCGAACTCAGGTCCTTCTGATTCTAGGGCCGGCGCTCTATTCACTGTGCCACCTAGCTGCCCCGTATGTGTTTCTTTTAAGGAATTTACCAGATAAACCAAAAGCCATTTGTCTTCTAAGATAACTAATTGTAACAGAACTGAGACAGCTGTGCTATTAGCTAAATGATTTCATAGGTCCTTGACTTAATTATCCCCATACAATTATAAGGAATTAAAGGACCTAATTTACACAGGAACTAATAACTGATGTCAAGGCTAAATAGTTGTTTGGACTAAAATTCCAGGCAAAAATAGCTCAATCTTATATTTGCATCTTACTAAAATAACTCAGATAATAACTTACTAAAACAACTCATATGTTCCAGTATCAATCTACTATTTAATAGATTTAATATTGTGTTTATAAAACTTTTTGATTGTAGAAATTTTCTATAAAGGAATAGGGACATAATTAGAGGAAGGGAACAATTTTTCCCTAACTTCATGTCAATTCCAGGCAAAAGTTATGTAGATGGCAATTGCACTGAGCCAGGCTTAAAGTCAGCCAGGTGTCATATTGGGGACATTGAGTAAGAAAAATACTACCTCAGCTCATGCAAATAGTCATTCTCCCAACTCTTCCCACCGGAATACCCTCTGTAGCTTATAGGTGAAGTTCATAAACTCCGTAGGGTTGCTGGCTTCATGGATCATTGGTTCAATAGCATTCCTAGATGATATCTGGAGTCAGACTCAAAATAATGTCAGTTGACAGTCACATAAGTTTCAGGTATGTGACTATAATCCCACATTTTGTAACGGTAAGAGATTTATCACAGAAAAATACTACTGCTCTTAGAATCCCTTAAACAATGGGGACATCCTTAAGGCGAGTCTTTTTTTTTTTAATTTTGGGG
This sequence comes from Gymnobelideus leadbeateri, assembly GCA_011680675.1. Lineage (NCBI taxonomy): Eukaryota > Metazoa > Chordata > Mammalia > Diprotodontia > Petauridae > Gymnobelideus > Gymnobelideus leadbeateri. The sequence continues at coordinate 38,761 of WOXC01007222.1, read as the reverse complement.
GTGGGCTGTGCAATCAGGGTTAAGTGACTTGCCCAAGGTCACAAAGCTAGTAAGTTATAAGTATCTAAGATGTATTTGAACTCAGGTCCTCCTGACTCCAGGGCTCTATTCACTGTGCCACCTAGCTGCCCCTATAGTGGGTCTTAAGTTGTTTGCACACATTTCTTCACATGTTCTAGTTCCCAATTAAATAACAAACATAAGTAAAATCAAAGTTTCCATTAAGATAGTTAATAAATTATTACTCTTTACTAACATAACTGTCTGCACTGAAATTCTATTCCTTAAAACCAAAAACAAAAAGAGGTTCCTGGCTTTAACTTCAGGACTTAAATAAATTTACATCTTTGTTAAGCAAAAACAGGAAAGAGGGAGTGGAGGACTGCTCTGGGATGTCATGTAGTCCCTACAGATAATCAAAGGGAACAGGAAAGAGGGAAGGGGAGAGTTGTTCTGGAATGTCAGGTAATTGGGGGTGCTTTGTGAAAGCACACAGGTAATTCCATGATGTACTTGATTAAAACAACAAACTCCAAATAGTTTAGTTAACAATCTCATAATTTTTTATAAGTGATAGCCAAATAACTTTTGCTGAAACTTCCTTTTAAATATGGACAGAACTTAGAAGTTATTTGTTAAATTATAGTACTTCAGAATATTATAACATATGGTCACATAGAGTGACCTAACAGCTTCCTAACCCATTCATTTTTTTTCTTTCTGACAGTACAATTCTTAACCTAACAACATCTAGTTTGTAAGAGAAATTGCTCTTCTAACAACATCAGTGATGCAATTGTTGCCAAATTACACAATATAAGAAAATTTAGAAATATAACAATACCATAAACAATCAGCATATATTTAAACTTGAAACAAAGCCAATTAATTAGCAATCAGGTGACCTTAATTTAGTTGGATATGCTTTCAAATTACACAGAAAATCATTCATCTCATCACCATTGGCATTGTGTACTGATCAAATCTAAAAACCTATATAAAGTTACTGATTATGAAGCAATTACATCTGAATAAAAACATTCAACATTCAAATAGTGTTGGTCCTATGCCAAGCACTTTTTAATCATGTGATCCCCATAATAACCTTAGGAAGTGGGTTCCATTGTTATCTCCTTACAGAACAATAAAATGAGGTAAATAGAACAAATTTCTTAGTGCTAAATAACAAAAATCTTTTTCTGTTAGTTTGTAATAGTTCTGATAAGGAGAGCATTCTCAGACTCTGTTCTTATTTCCTTCAGGAAAGATTGGTTTAAATCAAATCAAATCTGGATTTATAATCACTAGTGGTGAATGCATATAATGTTTTACAAACTGTTTGAAATCATACCTGTTATTAGGTTAGCTTAAAAATGGGCTGGGTTGAAGTCCTAAGACTCTGAGCTCTACTGCTGCTTTTGGTCTAGGCAAAGCAACTGTAATGTTAATGAAATAGGAAGATCTTCCCCACCCATTAATAGGCCTGTGTGACCTGCTACAGCCTGAATCACATGGAGCTCAATGTGGGAGAGTTTGCAAAGAAAGTAGAGTAGCAGAGCGGAGTTTGCCTAGGGGAACTCATTTGTGGGGAGGCCAGAGAGAAGGAAGGCTTGGGAGGCCTGTGCTCTCTGGATCAGCAATGAGTACTTCGTTACATCTTACCTCCTAGTACCCCAGTGACGCTCCAAATAAATATTCTGGCTTTGCCTTTGAAGAGGAGAACTTACTGTATTCTAAGAGTCTTCCCTGGAAACATGTAGGCGTATCCATGGCAGCTGCTATGGGTGTCATATTGGCATTACTGAGATCTAAGGACTTTGATTTGATGCTGACAGGGCGTGGCCAGCTTCCCAGGCAGAGACCTCCAGCTTTCAGAGATAATAATTACAGAACTGACTATTGGAACCCACTTTTCCCAGGCTATGGAGTTCATTTCAGTCCAAGGGATTCTCTTTAACCTGCATATCACAAAGTTCAGGTATTCTCTAGGAGTCCCAAAAGGAGGTAGAAGCCTGCACTGTCTATTCCTAGTCCCAGATAAAGGGAGAAGCTGTGGGACAAATCCTTAAAAAAAGAAAAACCCATTTAGATGTTTAGTGATCACACATTTTTTTTGAGACATGCGATGGCTCATGTTCCTATTGGAAGATGAGTATAGTTCTGGCTATTCCCAAATCCTGTTAACAGATTATAAAAGGCTTATCTGCCTAATTAACATAGTTTTCTGAATTAAAAATCATATTCACCCTCTTTTTTGTCCTACTACTTTTCACCTTTTGGAATCTGGAGAGTTCACCCTAAATAATTTATAAATCAAGAGACCTGTATTTCTTTTATACCCTTCACAAATATTACTTATTTAAAAAATCCCAAAATGTTAATATATATTTTAAATAAATCACTGAAATCCTAAAGTAATTGCATTTAAGGCTATGATATAAAAGCCCTGGTCAAAGAGTCTTAAAAGACAAAAACTTATTTTTGCAGTTTTAAACACATTGCCCTGATTGATATCAGATATATTGGGAGTGGTGTGGTACCTGCAAAGACAGTTTTCTAGATTTAATTTAAACATAATCTACACATTCGATCTTTGGGATCTAATTAAACCTGAATTCATCTAACTTTGTAGTAACAAAAAAACTCTCATCAGTCCTTGCTATCTTTGGGCTGCTTGTTCTAGATCCTTATCAGTATAAAGTTGCTGCTAGCTGATTCCCTTTCAAATTAACTTCTGTGGAAACTCACCCTGCTTTTGCAGTTCCATTACTTATTATCTGATTTTATTTTTGTAGCCCCAATTTGGCCAGTGTTGGGAACCCTCCTACCCGTCCCCCAAGGTCTTAATTTCCTCTGAAAGCCTAAGGTGGAGTTCTTTCCCAGTGTTCTATCTAACCATAGTCTTTAGAAGTTTTCTGTCTGGCTACATTTTAAATCTTTCAGACACAGTTTTTAAGATAATTTAGAATCAGAATTTTAGATTTTTAGACTGGTCAAAATTCGGGGTTGTCTTTAGTTAGGTGTATAAGAAAATTCAGAAGGGCTTGTTACCAATCTGCACCTAATGCCCAGGCCTTCTGCAATAGTAACAGGCTTTTTAGACTGCCATTCTGGGCAGTAAGACTGGAGGGTAACCCTGAACTGATCAGGAAAATTTATGAGTCCTGACAGGGGTCTAGAAAGTCCTTTTCGATGGCTTATAATTCACCCTGTACCCATGGCTTAAAGTTACAAACAAATTTGATGGTGGAATTAAGATGGCCCTCCTTATCCTCAACCTAAATGATCTGAGGGCTCTGTTTGTGACCACCTTAAAGGGATAAATTCCATTGGGATTGGTGGGGTCGGGTTCAGGAATCTGGTCTAGAAGCAGGGTAGAATTATCCTCATTAGAACCAGAGCCTCAAGGAGAAGAGAAAGATGGGGGAGAGACAAGTAGGGAAGAGGGGCATCAGCAAGGGTAAGGAGGGCAGGCCTCTGGACCAGAAGGTAGGATAAGGTAAAAGGCACCAAAGGGGGTGGGTATGGTGGTTCTGTGGTGCTGAATTAGCTTTGCAGGCTTCTTTGTTCCTTATCATTGGAGGAGATTTAGAGCTCAGGTTGTAAGCCTAACACCCAGCCAATGGGAGAAAGGACAGTGGTGGGAGGGGGCTTGACTGTGTTAGGGTGTAAATTCTTGCTCTGTCTTCTGTAATGCACCTCATTCCACTGGTACATACTGATGGGAAGGATACCCTCTTCTCGAGAGAACTGAATAAAACTTCCTGTTCTTTCTTCTAGGCACCTCTGATTTTTAATTTTTGGGGTATAGGGAATTTTTGGGGTCCCTGTATCCTACACAGTGTTTATTTCTCTTCAAGCTGGCAGGCATGTACAGGGAGCCCATTTTGAGTTTGGGGTACACAGTTTATATGTCCTTCAAAGAGTAGGTGTTCTCAAGTGGTGCCAGTCACCTCTGATAGTAAACACAGTGGGAAGTGGGCTATATTAAAATGAAGGTCTTGGGCTATATGACTTAGGTCACCTAAATCTTGGTCAAAGAGACATCAATTTCTGTATCACCCATCTTGACAATAGAGAAAACTCACATTTTCCCAGACCTGTCTGAGTAAACACAATGAGCAAGAATATATCATTATGCCAAACTTAGAGTTTCTTTTACTATCTGATTAGATAGTGGCCTGGGGAAATCTTGGAGAAAGATTTCCCCTACTTGTTGGATTCTGGATAAGGAAGTAGAAGGGGGCTAGAGGAAGCTCTGAATCTCATTTTTCACAAAAGTCACTAAACTCTGTATAGCTTTGGCCCTGCTAATACCACTACTAGGCACATACTACAGAAGATAAAAAAAAAAAGATAGAGGGGAAAGGACTCATACATACAAAAAATATTTTATAGCAATACTTTTTGGTTGCTGAGAATGGGAAACAAGGTAGGTGTCTGTCAATTGGAGGGCAGCTAGGTGGTACAGAGGATAGCATGGCAGGGCTGCAGTCAGGAAAACTCTTCTTCCTGAGTTCAAATCTGGCCTCAGATATTTAGTAGCTTGTGACTTTGCAAATCACTTTACCCTGTTTGTCTCAGTTTCCCCATCTGTAAAATGAGCTGGAGAAGGAAATAGCAAACCTCTCTAGTATCTTTGCCAATAAAGCTCTAAATGAGGTCATATCATAGAGAGTTGGGTAAGATTGAAATGACTGAACAACAAAAATCAATTGAGGAAATGACTGAATAAATTAATGTACATGAGTCATCAAGTCAATAAATATTTATCAAGCACCTACTATATGCCAAGCATTCCTAAGCTCTGAGGATTCAAAGGAAGGCGAAACATTGTCTCTTCTCTTAAGGATCTCATAGTCTAATGAGGGGGACAACATGCAAACAACTATGTACAAACACGACATCTGTCTGTCTATCTATCCATCTATCTATCCATCTACCTATCCATCTATCTATCTATCTATCTATCTATCTATCTATCTATCCATCCACCTATCCATCTATCTATCTATCCATCCACCTATCCATCTATCTATCTATCTATCTATCTATCTATCTATCTATCTATCTATCTATCTATCCATCTATCTATCTATCTATCTATCTATCTATCTATCTATCTATCTATCTATCCATCTATCCATCTGTCTATCTATCTATCTATCTATCTATCTATCTATCTATCTATCTATCTTATATATATGTACAGTCTCAGAGGGAAGACACTATATTAAGGGAGTACTGGGAAGCACCTTCTTGCAGAAGGGGACACCTTAGCTGAAACTTGAAGGAAAGTAGGAAGCCAAGAGGTAGAGATGAACAGGGAGTTTCAGGTGTAGGTGCTGGCTAGTGAGAATTATCAGTTAGGAGATGGAACCTTTTGTGGGAGGCCAGTGTTACTGGATCACAAACTATGTGTTAGGCATAAGGAGATAGGAAAGGTAGCTAGGTTTTGAAGGGCTTTAAAAGTGGAACAGATTAAAGACTCGTGATGGAAATCATCCACATCCAGAGAAAGAGCTGCAGAGTCTGAATGCAGACTGAAGCAAGCTACTTGCTCTCTTTCTTTTTCTTGTTCTGTTTTGTTTCCTCTTTCCCACTGTTCATTCCATTGGTTATAATCCTTCTGTACAACCTGACTAATGTTTAATGTGAAGGTATTTGTAGATGCAATGTTTGACTGCATGCTGCCATGGGGGATGGGGAGAGGGAGGGGAGAAAATCTGAAACTCAAGGGATTGTGAAACTGAATGATATAAACTAAAAGTAAATAAACAAATTATTTAATTTTTTTTTAAAAAGTAGAACAGATGATTTAACATCTGATTCTGGATGTAATAGAGAGCCATGTCTGTTTATTGAATGAGGGTAGGCAAAGGTGACTTGGTCAGACCTGTGCTTTAGGAACATCAGTTTGATAACTGGGAGGATACTCTGAAATGGGGAGAACACTTGAGCAGGGAGATCAATTAGAAGACTATTTCAATAATCTTGGCAGGAGGTGATGAAGGGTTGCATCAGGGTGGTGGCAGTATCAGAGGAGATAAGGGGGGGAGAATGAGAGATGTTATGAAAGTGACATTACATGTGTACATAAATGAATATTGTTTTTAAATATGAAAAGTAGTAGATTCAGAGAAATTTGGAAAGATTTATATATGAGCTGATACAGAGTAAACAGATTCAAAGGCATAATTTATAAAATAACCACAATAACAAAGGAAAACAACTTTGTAAGATTTAAGTATGATTAAAGCAATGGCCAATTACAATTCCAAAAGAGTAATGTGTAAAGAGTAAATCTGTATCAGATTACATGCTGTTAAGGTTGGGGGAGAAGAAAGGGAAGGAGAGAAAATTTGGAACTCAAGGGATTGAGAAACTGAATGTTGTAAACTAAAAGTAAATAAATAAATTTTTTTAAAAAGCGTTAATGTGGAAAAATACTTTCCTCCTCTTTGCTGGGTTGATACACTAGATGTACAGAAAGATTTTCATACCTTTTTAGACAGGATGTGGCGGGGCGGGGGAAGTTGTGGGGAAGATTAGAGGAATAGTATTAAAAAGAGAAAGCAAAGTGCATTAATGATATGTTTAAAAATATACAGAAGAGATCAGAAAGAGCTTATAAAGGAAATACAAGCTGGGTAGAAAGAGGTACTATTTTATTAAGTTTAATAGATACTTTAAAAAAATTCCAAGCACTATGTAATAGAGAAATGTGGTTTCAAAAACTTTCTTTTTCTATTCTTCTTTGTAGCTAAAAACATTCATGTTCGTTGTTGTTTGTCAAGTTCATAATACAAAAAGAAAGTGTACAAAATAAACAGTTAACCTTGTGTTTCTTTTTAAAACATTATTTGTTTAATATGAACACAGTTTTTATTTTGGTACAGATGAAAGAATGACCTTAAAATCAAGTGACTGCTATGCAGATTTCTTTAGATAAAAGGCTAGCCTTAACACAACCTTAAGGCCTTATACTTTGTCTCATACCTGGAAAAGTCTTTTATAAGATTCCTATAGTTAGGGAAGGTCTGGGCAAGAAGTAGGCAGTCACACAAAGCGCCACAACTACTATTAACAGTTTTATAAACAAAATCTGTACTCTGTCTAGGAATAAACCATGCTTGTTGAGGATCCAGGAAGTTTCATTATCTTTATTGTACATTTATTCTGTAATGAATAAATGGGTAACCTCCCAAAAAAGACTACAAAGGATCAGACAAAGGCAAACCCTTTTTATGCCCTTACCATTTAAATTTCCCTCCATGTTCCTCCCTTCAGAGCTGGGATTGGTTCCAGCTCTTCTGGGTTACAACTTTCCCCAACCTGCTCATTAAGCATTTGTGTTAATGAAAAGTTGGTGACCATCCCCCAACCAGTTCCAGCCAGCCTGGCTCAGGTCCCTTTGCAGATTTATGTCTTCCTTCATGTAAACACCCATTGTTCCTATAGAATCTGTGGAAATCAAACTGCCAGCATTTCTCACAACAGTACTGAGGGGAAAACTAGAGGATGATGCAGAAGAGTAAGGAAAAAAAGGATGGTGGTGTTTTACACTCTTCTATCTATCTTCTCTTGGTCTCCTCGGCTGGGGGCCTCAACATCCAGGAGTGCATGATGATAACTGCCAAATCCTCAAAAGCATGTGAAATGTATTTGCTAGGATGTAATCCCCAACTTGAAGGCTGAGTGCTTCTGTTTCTGGAATGGAGGGGCCTAGTTCTTCACTTGTAAGTAGATGGAGCAGGTATAAGGATTCTTTGGCTGTTTTGGGTCTACTTAATGAATGGTGAGAGGGACCTTTCGTTTACCCTCCCAGTTCTATCTCACTAATCAATTAAAAGTTCTCCATCCATCATCCTCAACTCTACCTCAGCATCCACCCCTGTCCCTCCTTTAATACCATAAAGAGTAAGCAGACCTTAAATAGCCATAGAATACCTGAGCAAGCTCTAATGTGGAAAGATGGTCCTTCTTTTCTGCCTTATCATAGACTTCCAGAATCTGACTCTCCTAGCCTCCAAGCAGAATCAGGCAAAGCCCCTGAACATGCATTCTTTATTTCAGATTGACATGCACAACAAACTTCAGTGAATTCCTTTTGGATAAGAAGCCGCTGATTTTAGTAGCAGAATTAGCTTCTTACATTTTTAACTCCTTCCTCTCCTGGGAGTTTAAGAGAGGCAAAAACTGGCCCCTAAACTGCTTTCATTGTCTCATCAACCATCACTCTCAGCTCTCCCCACCAATCTTCATCCCACTGTCCAACAGCAGCAATAGCAGCCACTCAAAAATGTAGGATAGAAGAGCATGGGAGGGAGTGGGCACAGAGGTGGGTGCATTCCTCACCCCTGCCTGCCTGTGTGATTTCAAGATGGATAACCAACTTCTAGCTTCACTCTCTGGGAATTCTCCAAAACTACAGTTCCCCCCCTGCCCCCCACTCAACACAAAAATAAAAACAAACCAAAAAACCAAAGGTACAGTCCCAGAAACAGAAGTTTAAGCATCACATTGATCTGCTTGAGTTTTTAATCTCCACAACAATGCTCACAACACAAGTACAACATTGATGGTAAGCCTTCTTTTCAAATTTTAGAAAGTTAAGGAGATATCATTATTCGTATCTTCCTAAATACAAAATAATTGTTAAAGGGGTGTTTCATCCAGGAGGTAAGTAGGCAGCTCAGTGGATAGAGCACTGGGCTGTAATGGAAATGCAGATTTGAAGATCTCCCCTGCCCCTAGGCCCTTTGATTGGCTTAAGTGACTCTGAGAACCTTTCTTGATTTGAAATATACTCTGCCCCCTAATAGGCTGAGTGTGGTCACATGGAGCCTGTGGTAAGAGGCTTGGTTTTCAGGAACGCCCACACCTTGATGCTGTGTGATTGGGCAGTGGGTCAAGAGAGTGGTTACATTCTCTGACCCAGGATAAGGCTATATAATTCCTGATTGGAGGCTTTGCTTTGAGAAGTGTTGTGTGATTTGACCAGATGAGATTCTGGGCAGTCGTTGAGAGCCCCCTGGCTTTGAAAACCCAGATGTTGATGCTTCCCTCTCTGGTAACTGTGATTCGATATTGATATAATGGTTGGACAGTTTGGAAGCCTGTCTGTTTGAAGTTGATCTGTATACTCTGAAGTTCAGGGTGCTGACCATTTTCCCCTGAACTAGGTAAATGATATATGTTTGATTGATTAAAGTGAGCTTGTTAACTGATTTTGAGTTGCTTTCCTTTACAAAAGCAGATCTAAGAACCTGTGTTGGCAGCCACTCTGGGGATGCTTGGGTGCTTGCTGCTACATGGGCCTGTAATAAGGATAGACCTGGGTTCAAGTCTGATCTCAGCCACTTACTAGTGGTATGATCCTGGGCAAGTCACTTAACCACTGTTTGCCTTAATCCACCAGAGAAAGAAACAGCAAACCAATCTGGTATCTTTGCCAAGAAAACCTCATATGGGGTTCCAAAGAGTTGAATATGACTTAACAACAACAACAACAACAACAACAACATTTCATGTAAGTGAATTGAACGATAAGTTTTCCTGCCCAGTAGCTTTCAGCACCTTCCTTGGCTGCTTTCTTCCTTCCTTTTTCTTAGTACCTGCTGTGAAGCTGAGGGGAGCCAAATGAGTTGGACACATCAGGCTTGACTACAGCCAGTATGACGGGATGAAATGCCCAATCTAGGCCTTGAGTGCACCAGTGTCTTCTTTGAGATCTGTCTTTCCAGAACATAGGAATATAAAAGGAAAAGAACCTGCTATTTGTTTTGAAAGAAAGCGTTGGGAAGAAGGTAGTTCCCACAGTCTAATCTCCTGCTCAGCATTTCCAGTTTATTAAAAGTGGTGAAGACACTATTCTTCCCACCCCTAGCACCAGATTTCAGCATCAGGGCTGCGTGGGCAAAAAATGCATGAGGGCTATTGGGATAAACACTATGTTGGAGAATCATTCAGCTATGGCCCAAAGTGGTGATCCCTTTATTTTCCCTTCTCTTCACCCCTCCCTCTCTCCCAAAAATGTTCGTGCCTATTTCCTGAGACTTATCTGTTTCTTAACAGTTTGTTTACCTTTATGGTTATAAAATTTCTGTATTATGAGAACTGTGGCAATAACAGATCTTCTGATGAAGATTTTCTCTACAAGAGCAAAACAATAGCCCCTACTGAACCAACACAGTCCTCAGTGGAATCTGTCACCATGGTTAGTACGGAGGCTGCTAAAATGGTTTAAATTCTTCTAGAAATAAAAAAAGTTATTTTATAAGTTTTGACTCCAAAGGGGAGGGAAAAAGCAGAATTGCAAATAAATTGTAAACAATGTGAAATTGGGAACAAGTATTTTCATAATAACATCTATTATATTTCTTCTACATGTAGTAGCTTCATAATAATATACATTTCTTAAAATTTGTGTGCTATTTCACCCACCACTTATAGTGCATATTTTCAGGCATAATCTTAGCACTTTGCAAGTCAGAATCAGAGAGCTCAGTAAAGAGGGTCAAGCACAGACCTCTTTGTCTAGCCCAGCAATAAGGTGGAAAGCTTGTAGCAGCAGTGAGTCTCTTACTTCTGGTCACTGTGGCCAGCATGACTTGGAATAGACATGGAGCAGGAGCAAAAACTGATAAAATTTTGCATCTGGTCAGAAGATGGCAGTGTTGACAAACAATGGGAAGAATGCTTTGTTTCAACCCAGGTATGGATGTAACAAGGAGCCAACTGTCTCTAAATCTTGGGTACTGGTTTTAGTTAATGAGTATCTGGGTACGAGTTTAGTTAAAAAGAAAAATCATATCCTAACCAAGGTTTGATAGAATCATGATTTCATGATGTTAATAACTTGCTTCATCTAGGTATATTCCCAATCCTCCATTCCTTCTTACTCTGCAGTATGCTTAGCCACATTATCTCATTAATCCCTCCATTAGAGGGTTTTATTGAATCACTCAGTCAACAAGCACCAATTAAGTCCTGGGCTATGAATGTGGTAGTCACAAAGACAAAATTAAATAATGCCTACTCTCAATGTGCTTACATTCTAGTAAGGAAGACAACATGGAGACATACATACATATATGTATATGTACACATACACTCATTATTTATATATGAAATAAAAGCCAGATAATTTTTGTTTTTATTGACTGGGACTAGCATTCAGAACTGGAGATATCAGGAAAGGCTTCATGTAGGAGGTGTGATCTGAGCTGAACTTTGAAGGAAACAGAAGTCAAGAGATAGTACATTCTCGGAAAGCGGGACAATCTTGAAAAGTCAATGGAGATGGAGATGAAGAAACATCTTGTGGGAGGAACAATAAGAAGGCCAGTTTGACTGCACCATAGGCATGAAATAAGTCTGAAAATGGAGGTTGGAGTCAAATTACAAAGGTCTTTATATGTCAAACAGAATTCTTATATTGATTCTAGGGGAATTCAAGGTGAGAAGTGATAAGGGTTTGCACTTGGGTGGTAGCTTTGTGGATGATAAGGAAGGACTGTATTCTAGAGTTTTTGTAAGGATAGAAATGTTTTGGAAGAGAGCAAGTGACACTGTGTTTTCCCTTTTTGACATCAGTAATGCTGCTATAGAATAAGTTTCCATTTCAAGTGTAAGTGGGCAGTCTCATCTAACCCTATGTTTTTTCTTCCTTTACTTGTGTAAGGACAACCAAAGGCAAGCAAAATTCACACTATCTGGACTCCCAAGGTCAATGACAGACTAATAGATTAGAAAAGCCTGTTTATTCTCCCCTGAAACATGACAAACTACCTCCAAGAAATGCTAAGGATTGTGAACCTTCATGAGTATGTTTTTTGTATAAACTATTAAGTATCTAAAGAAAATGAAGAGGCCAATATGACTCACTGAGGCATATTTCTCTATATGCTAACTATTGCTACTCCCTGCCTAGGATTATAACTTAATGTGCAGAATTTTTTCTTTTACTGACATCTTCTAAATATTAATAAAGTGAGTGTTCTTGCCATGACAGAAAGACAAGATTCAGCAGCTACTTGGCACAGTAAAGAGCTGACTTTGGAATCAGAATAATCTCAGTTTGAATCCTGCCCTGATTATTTACTAGCTTTATTACCTTGGGTGTCAACTTTGATTTCCTCATTGGTAAAGTGAAAATAACAATGTCTATAGTACCACTTTCACAAGGCTGTTGTGAAGTTCAGATGAGAAAATATAGATAAAGTTCTTTATAAAGCTTAGAGTGATATTCCCCATATGGGGTACGCCCTTCCCTTCACCTCTGGGCTTCTTCAAGTCTCAGAAAAGTCTCATCTTCTGTAGAAAGACTTTTCCAGTCCTTCTTAATTTTAGTGCCTTTCCTCCATGCTTATCTCTTGATTTATTCTGTATATATCTTGCTTGTCCAAGTTACATGCTATTTTTCTCAACTAGACTATGAGATCCTTGAGAACAGGGGCTGTTTTTCGCCTTTCTTTTATGCCTCAGAGCTTAGCACAGTGCCTGGCTAGGCACTGAATACATGCTTATTGACTGATTAACTACACAAATGTTAGCTGATATTATTATTGATTCATAATTATTATCTGGCAATTTATTAAATATATTACCTGAGAGTGAGGAGGAAAGGACAGCACTGAAGTTTTAGGCTGGGTGACTAGAAGTATTCTGACTCTCAAAAGAAAGGAGATGGTTTAGAGAGAAATAGAAGAAGGGTTGGGTTTTTTTTTTTTTGTGGCATATTGAATTTGACCTTTCTATGGGACATCCAATCTGAAATGTCCAGAAGGTATGTGGTGATGAAGGTATGTGGTGATGAAGGGCTGGAACTCTGCAGGGAGAAGAGGGCTGGTTATATAGAGGTTGCCATTGAACCCATGGGAGCTGATGAAGGTCCAGGACAAGAGTGTTGGGGGCTATCCATAATCAGTGGGTATGGGACAGAGTAATGAATAAGTGATGAAGAGTGAGGAGTAGCCAGTAGGAGTGGAACTAGTAGAGGTCAGTGTCACAGAAACTCAGAGAAGAAAGAGTCTGAGAGCAATGGAGAGTAGTGTCAAATGCTGTACAGAGGTCAAGAAGGCTAAGGACTGAGAAGAGGCCATTAGATTTTGCAATTAGGAAAACACTAGCAACTTTGAATAGAACAGTGTCCGTGGATTAATGAGTTCAGAAGAAAGATTTTTAGAAGATTTAGAAGAGAAAGAGGGGGGGCGGCTAGGTGGCGCAGTGAGTAAGAGCTTCGGCCTGGATTCGGGAGGACCTCCGGATCCGTTCCAGCCTCAGATACTTAACACCCACACAAAAAAACTGGCCATGTAACATTGGGCAAGTTACTTAACCCCACTTGCTTTAAGAGAGAGAGAGAGAGAGAGGAGTAGAAATGGAGGCAGTGAACAGAGGTGACTTTTTCCAAGTAGTTCAGCTCAGAAAGGGAGAAGTGATACAGGATTATGGCTGACATCTAACTAGTGAAGGTTTTATTTTTATTTTTTTAATTTATTAATTTTTTTTAAAAAAGCAATTGGGGTTAAGTAACTTGCTCAAGGTTACACGGCTAGTCATTATTGATGCGTGTGTGCTCATTTTCTGAGGCCAGATTTGATCTCAGGTCATCCCAACTCCGAGGCCTGCACTCTTACTCACTGTGCCACCTAGCTGCCCCTTTAGGGCAATTGGGGTTAAGTAACTTGCCCAAGGTCACACGGCTAGGTTTTTTGTTTGTTTGTTTGTTTGTTTGTGTGTGCATTAAGTGTCTGAGGCCGGATCCGAACTCAGGTCCTTCTGACTCCAGGGCCAGTGCTCTACTCACTGCACCACCTAGCTGCCCTGAAGGTTTTATTTTTAAAGGTTGGGGAGGGCTAGGGTATATTTATAAGCAACAGAGAAATGACCAGAAGGTAAATAGAGATAAATAAGATAAAAAGTGGAGGGAATGATGCAGGGGACAATTTTCTGGAGAAGAAAGGAGGGGATGGGATAAAGGGTATACGTAGAGAGGTTGGCCTTGGCAAAGAAAAAGACCATTTCTTTATCATAGACTGTAGTAAAGGAATATAATATTAAGGGGTTGTGAGAGAAGGAAAGGCTTTTAGATGAGGAGGACGGGGAAAAGTCAGAGTTTTAGAATAAAAGTAAGAGACAGGAGCCAACAAGATAGGGAAGCCATCGTAACAAGCAGTTTCACTGGTTATTAGCAGAGAAGAAAAAGTGAAGGAAAATAATATCAATCACGAGACCCTCAACACCAGATTTCAGCATCAGGGCTGTGTGGTCAGAAAACGCATGAGGACTATTGGGATACACACTATGTTGGAGAGTCACTCAACTATGGCCCAAGATGGTGATTCCGTTATTTTCCCTTCTCTTCACCCTTCCCTCTCTTCCAAAAATGTGCATGCCTATTTCCTGAGACTTATTTGTTTCTTAAAAGTTTGTTTACCTTTATGGCAAGGTAATGGATCTCTGTTGATCTGGTCAAAACTATGAACTCCTCAGAATAATGTTTTTGAATGCATAAGATAAAATACATAGCATCACAGAAGAAACCAGGTTTATTGAAATACAGTTGTCAAAATATTAAAAAAAAGTTCATGGACCCCAGTTTTAGAACCCTGCTTTGTTATTGAAGTCAGTAATTATAAGTGTGGTTAACCACTACATTACTAAGGTATATGTAGTCTTACTCAAATGCAGGGGAAAGGAGCTATACTGTAGCAACCAGGAGTTGGGGGAGAGAAAGATTTATAACTATCTGAGCAGTTTTCTGTCAGAGGACTCAGAGCTGAAAGAAAGTTAATTATTGATAAAAATCTCCCCATTAGAATATAAGCTCTTTGAGGGCAGGAACTGTCTCATTACTTGGATCTGTATCCCAAGAACTTAGCATTATACCAGGCACAGAGTAAATACTAAAGAAATGATCTGTATAACTATCCAGCAATCTCTCCATTCATCTGTCTAGTCTTTATTTATTCATCTCTTCATTCAGCTATCTATCCTGTATCTAATTTGGTATCCATAAAATCCCAGTACCTGGGAATTGACTTGCAAACCTCTGCCTGGAGAGTAGGAGGAATTTCTTCCAGAAATATGTGATCTTATTGAATAAAGAGCACTTTAAAAAAGAGACTGAGGGGTGGGCTTAAGTCATAATTAGAAGGCTTTTTTTACATCTGTTGTCTCTCCTTTAGAATGTAAACTCTTTGAAGAGAGACTTTTTTCTTTTTATCCCTACTGCTTAGCATAGTGCCTGACAAGTAGTAAGTGTTTAGTAAATTGTTAATTGATTGACTGAATGAGGCTGCAGCAAGATTCTTTCTGCCAAAATAGATATCTTATCTCTGGGTGAGACTGAGTCTATAGTCTCTATATTAGAAATAAAAGCCTCACCTATGGACCAGGTGAGGCATAGATTCCTTGAGTGATATAGAGAAATATCACCTGTGAGCAGAACCAAGATTGTAGACAGATACATACTCCAACATGGAGTCTTCTCAGGGAAGGACATTTATTCTCCTGGGTTAGACTTCATAGAAGTCTGGGCTAACTACCATAGAATTGGCAAGTATCTTAGAGGAAAAAGATGAATCATGTTGGAAAGTGTCAGAGGATATACTTTAATTTTTATTTTTTCAATTAGCAAGCATTTATTTTCTCTCTCTCTCCTACCATTGGGGGGAAATATAATTTTCTTAATAAATATGCACAATCAGACAGCTAGGTAGCACAGTGAATAGAGCAACAACCCTGGAGTCAGGAGGACCTGAGTTAAAATCCAGCCTCAGACACTTAACACTTACTAGTTGTGTGACCTTGGGCAAGTCACTTAACCTCAATTGCCCTGCCTTCCTCCTTCCAAAAGGACAAAAAAATTTTTTTTAAAATATATGTACAATCAGAACAAATGTCCAGATTGGTTGTATCCTATCTATCACACATACATATACATGTATATACATGTAAAAACATAATGTGTATCTGTACCTATGTATGTCTATGTATATATGTATGCATATATATGTATATATTGTATATAATTTGAGTCTACCACCTTTATTAGGAAGTGGGTAATATGCATTATCAATCCCTTGGAATCATGTGTTCATTGAATTGATCAGATTTTTTAAGTCTTTCAAAATTGTTTGAAGGACCCACTATTAAATACCTGCAATCTTTAAGGAAAAGAAACCCTCTAGAATCCTACATCACAGATGCTTTGTGAAAGTGTGAGTGATTCTACAATCTTGGTCTATTTGCTGAGATAGTATTTGCTGAGTTTAGCAAGATCATTAAGCACAAAGGGGAATTACCATTCAAATTTGTGACAAAACTGGACAGTCACCTGTCTAGTAAGAGGAAGAGGAGTAGTGTCACCTGAAAGAGCAGTCATGACCAGATTGATCCATGGGGTTGAAGGACTGTTGGGTGTAATTTATTTGAGGACTTTAGCCCTCAGTCTTGGATTTGTATCTTCAGAACTTATAAAGACTGCTTTGACATAAAAAAATATTCATTGATGTCTGACAAATCAATCCACAAAGTGAAAGTGTTCAAGCAATTTGGAGAGGCTATACCAGGTAGTTCACCTTGAAAAAACTCAAATACTTTATACAATGATAACAACTTTATAAAGGAAAAGCAACATGAAATTTTGAAAGACTTCAGAACTCTGATCAACACAATGCTAAACTCTGGGTCCAAAGAAGTGAAGATGAAACATGTCATTTTCCTCTTGACAGAGAAATGATATAAACTTAAGATGTGTTTTCAGACACATTCAGTGTTGGAATTTGTTTTGCTGGATTATATGACCATATGTTTAAAGCTTTATTTTTCAGGTTTCTAAAAAAATTGCTCAATGGAGGGGGAGAAGGTATATGAAAAAGATGATGGAATGATTCACTTGCTTTTTTGCTTTTTGGAGGGGGGAAGGCAGGGCAATTGGGGTTAAGTGACTTGCCCAAGGTCATATGGTCAGTAAGTGTTAAGTGTCTAGAGCCAGATTTGAACTCAGGTCCTCCTGACTCCAGGGCCAGTACTTTATTCACTGAGCCACCTAGCTGTCCCTTAAGTTTTTGTGATATGTCCAAGGAGTAATTTGTGACATCCAGCTCACTGACTCCTGACTTCTGGAAACAATCTAAAGTATTGGACTTACAAAGTGGATACTATCAGATTCCTATGGCAAAATCCATCTGAGAAGATAAAAACAGTTTTGTTTCCTCTCTCTGCTATAAGAATCTGATAGTATCCACTTTGTAAGTTCAAAATTTTAGAACCACTGACTACCTAATGGAAAGTCCAGGGCTAGAAATATTGGCTGGCATACATGTAGCATGGCCCAGTCTCATTCTGTTCTTCGAAGTCTGTATGTATATGTGTCTTTCAGTTTTTCTATACCATCACCATAAACGATGCTTATGGGCTGCTGGATCCTTTGATGATACTATTGAGCATCAGTTCTTTGAGAAGATTTCTAAGGTCTTTCGTATCTGACAGATAACCCTGCCTAGATTGTTTCCAGAAGTCGAGTCAATGAGCTGGGTCTCATAAATTGCTCCTTGGACGCATCACACTTAAATGGTAAAGACACACTTATCCTATTACTGAATTTCTGCCTCAACCACCCCTTTCCATTCTCCTTATACTAGAGAATCTACAAAGATAAATTTCTCAGGCCTCACTAATACGCTCATGAAGTTCACAGAGGCTGCTTGCCTCTCTTCTCCAGTCGAGTAAGGCACATTCCACTTGGATAGTCACATGTGTAGATATTGGGTACCTTGTTTGTAGTGTCCTACCAATATTTTAAACAGACTGGAGTTGGCTCTGATCCATGTTGATGCTTCACAAATGGTTGGTGTGTCCAGACACACAAGAACCATAGGGTCTATCTATCTTCCTGTCAATATCAACTACTTCTTTAGGAAACTTCAAGTTTAATATTATATATCCCAGTCTTTGACATTTAGTCCACCAAGTCCCCATCCTTTCATAGGCTGTAAAAGTATTGTCAAGAGTAAAATTTAACAAAAAGCATAAACTGAGGCAAATCTCCAAGCAAGATAACATTCATTATCAGGCATCCCAGGGGCACCTACTAGGTTCCAGTGACTGCTAGAAAAAGTAGTTGAAGATATGAACTACCTTCAAGAATTAGTGTACCCCACTTAACCATTGCCTTTGGAATGGAAGAACCTGAAGTGAGATTGATGAAAGTATTCGATCAGGAAAATGCTCTAAAGTTGTCAATGGAAAAACTCCATTTTTGCAGAGCTCCTTTCAAGTATGCATATCACATATAGTTCCATAGCAAGATATAAGCACTGACCCAGAGAAGATAAAGTTCTCTTTAATTGACCACATCTCTATAATCTTTAAGATCTAAAGACTTTTCTAGGGTTTGCTGGATATTTATCACAATTTCATTAAGAACTATGCTGTGTTAGTGTGGTATTTCCACCAGATAGCACACCAGTAGCATATGTGAACTTTGTTTCACTTAACAAACCTTTGGTGTTTCAGGTATCTGTTAATGACTTCCAGAGAGAGCAGATGACTGTTGATGGAAAGGAAGTGATACAAACTAAGAAAATCGCAAGGCAATGATACTAAAGGAGTCAGGTACTATTAACAAGGGGCAGCTAGGTGGTACAGTAAAGAGAAGGCTGGCCTAAAGTCAGGAAGACTCACTTAACCCTGTTTGCCTCAGTTCCTCATTTGTAAAATAAACTGGATGAGCAAATGGTAAATCACTCCAGCATCTTTGCCAAGAAAACCCCAAAGGGGGTAATGAGACTGAAAACTGAACAATAATCATTTACAAGATGCTGCAGTGACAGAGTTGAGAGCTATACAATGGAGTGCTATACAGTAGTGTGACTGATCCCACACATGGTTCCAAGAAGTAGTTGGTGATGTCCAACACAAAGTGCTTTATTGTCATGAACACATTGCATGATGATTTTGGACATAGGTATCAAGAAAAGAGCTTGGAGCTGGTAAGAAACTGATTTTATAGGCCCAAGAATGTAGCAGATTTTACTAAGAAGTGTAGGCCTTATATTTATTCTTTTCAAATAAAGGCACCACTACCTCATACCTCTCCTTTATTTGGAGAATAAAAATTCTAGTCAACCTTTGGAACTTATACTGATGGTTTTTTAAAAATTCATTTATTTTTAATTTAAAACATTCAGTTCCACAAGGTTTTGAATGTTAAATTTTCTCCCTCTCCCTTCTTTCCCCCTCCCCAAGATGACTTACAGTCTGAAAAAGGCTCTACATATGCATTCACATTAAACATTTTCACATTAGTCATGTTGTAAAGAATTATAAGTAATGGAATGAACCAAGAGAAAGAACAAAACAAAACAAAACAAAAAATAGAGAAAGCAAATAGTCTGCTTCCGTCTGCATTCAGACTCCATAGTTCTTTCTCTGAATAAGGATGGCATTTTTCATCATGGGTCCTTTGGAGTTATCATAGATCCTTCCATTGCTGAGAAGAGCCAAGTCTATCAAAGCCAATAATCGCATAATGTGACTGTAACTGTGTACAATGTTCTCTTGGTTCTGTTCCCCTCAATCAGCATCATTTCATGTAAGTCTTTCCAGTTTTTTCTGAAGTCCACCTGCTCATCTTTTTTTTTTTTTAGGTCAGTTTTCTTTAATACAGCAATTTCCTTTTTTTCTTTCCAAATCAAATGCTTTATTAACTTCTGGTTTATATCATTCATTTCTGGCAGATTTTGAGTTACAAATTTTCTCCCCGTTTTTCCCCTACCCACCACCCCAAAATAGCGATCGCACTGGATATCCCCTCCTCCAATCTGCTCTCTCCCATATCTTCTCCCATACCCCCTCTGACTTTCCAGTAGGGCATGGTGGATCTCTATGCCCTGTA
The DNA here is from genome assembly GCA_011680675.1 of Gymnobelideus leadbeateri. Lineage (NCBI taxonomy): Eukaryota > Metazoa > Chordata > Mammalia > Diprotodontia > Petauridae > Gymnobelideus > Gymnobelideus leadbeateri. Next base: position 18,852 of record WOXC01007222.1, on the reverse strand, counting down.
TATCCGATTTCCCAGTTACATATAAAATAATATTAATAATAGTATATATATATATATATATATATATATATACACATATATGTGTATATATATTTGCATTCAAGGAGAACTTTTGTTTTCAAGTGTATCCACAAAACAAGTTGATATTATAATATTTTATAAAAATATTAAGTTTTAGGCTACCATTACTCAGTTTTAAAAAGTATTTGTGCTAGAGATTTTTTTTTTTCTGCCAATTTTCATTTGTGGTTAGGGTAAGGTTCCACATTAAGATTTTAGAGATAAAAAGTTGTTGGAAAAAAATCTTTAATGTATAAAGTTGATTTTGTCAACAAGTTTAAAAATACATAACCATTTAAAATGAATACATGTTAAGTTAGTGTTTAATTCTTTACTATACAAATGTTATTACAAGGAACTGTTCCATTCAGTTAAAACCTAATGGATACCAGCATCATTTTCTGGCTTTTTTTTTCTTTAACAATATTAGTACATAAACATATAATTATGTTACCCTTTTTAAATGCTTAGAAAAATTACAATTTCATAGTTTACCTTTAAAAATCTGATATCACAAGTTTATAGTAGATAAGGAAAAATAATGATGGTACTGTTCTTAGAAAGATCCATTTGGTAGATGGATTCAATACTAAATAGGTAATGTAAACATGAAAAATCATAAATTTTTAGTACCAGAATCCTATTGTCCACTTGCATTAAAGGTTTCATCACAGTTTTTAAAAAATGGCTTGAATTTCAGCAGATACCATAGCATAAATTAGAATTTTCATGATTTATTCAGGTAACAAAGTTATAAACTTCATCCCCAAACTTTAGAGACACGATCTTATTGCTTAAAATACATGGAATGACTGCACAAAGAGAAGCTTTTTTTTTTTTTTAACATAAATGATGTCCTTCAAAGATGTCTTCTTTGAAAACTACATTTATTACAAGAGGAATTCCTCTTATGGAATTACCTTCAATGCTAACTTCTAAGTCCCACAAGAAAATTACCTTCATTAATTTACAGTCAAATTTCTCTCTCTCTCTCTTTTAAACCTAATTATGGGTTAGGTTTGAAGAGTTAGCATTCACCTTGACCATCTACCATATTCACCATAGTTACTTCTGAACTTTGGGCTACTTTCAAAAAGCAAATCCATCTAACAAATGATTAGGATCTGTCACCACTGAGAACATTCAAAAGAGAAGAAGTTTTGAAGGCAATTCCAAACAAAGGGCTCTAAAAATGTTTTGGGCAATGACAGCATTGCTGGAAAAAAGGGTATACAGCCTTCCATGTTAACTACTTTGAAGGGGACAACACAGAATTGGATTCATATTTTAAAAAATAAAGCCACAGAGTCTCATTACCTTTGTCACATAACCTATCTCTGAAATCATAGAAAATAGTTACAGTGTGGGATGTTTTGAATGCCAGAAAAGCCATGTTGTCACTATATTAGGTCAATATTAAACACTCTGTCCCTCCATCTATAAATTTTTCAAATCCTCTTTTCCCATTTTTCTCTTAGATATGTCTTCCTCTGTCAAACATTATATTCAAGAAAAACAAAAGTGCAATCATTCAAATCCCTGAACTAGTGACATTTTACATTTGTGGCACCCATCACCATGAGTTCATAGTTACACCTCACAGTACCAACTTCATTTTTAAAAAATGCACTGTCTAAAAGATTGGCCTTTCTTTCTTCTTTTTACCAACTAAAGATTAACAACTCTCCCCTCAGATTGAAGAGTATGGTTTCAAGTCACAAATTGTCAACTTCTATTATCATAAACCTTACAAAATATTAGCACATTTCCTAGATACCTCATTATTCTAATTTGAGCTAATCAAAACATAATTAAAAAGAAAAATCTTTCATGCTATTTTCCAGTTACATTAAAATAAGTATTAACAGTGCATTATGCTTTCCAATTCCATTGTCTGACACCTAACATTTGCTTAAGTTATATATTGTTTAGATTAATTTTTCTTCTCTCCAAAACCTGGATTTTCTCAAATAAAAGAAAAATTAAATCAATGTTGTGGGTTTATACATCAATAACTTTTCTTAAAATTATGAAAGGATGAAATTAAAGAATTGGAATGGAAGTGTTTGGTCCCATACCAAAAAGTTCCTTGAGTTAAAATTATACTGTAGTGTCATTTTGCATTAGTGTTTATCTCCCAGGTTTATACATAATTGCTAAAAATAGTTTTCCCCTAATGTCGAAATTTTTGAGTTTGGGGGAAATAAAGAAAGGAAGGGATTTACAAATAGTAGCCTTGTTGCTATTCATTATCATGCTAACACTCATACTGTCATTAGTATCTTAGTTAAACTTCCTTTGGACCCTGAAATAAATTGAAAAATTGCATCATTTGTTCTTTAGAGTTTAACACTTGAAAAGTGCTTTTGTGCATCCATATCTGGAATTCCAGTTTGTCATGAAAAGCATGCAGAGTGAAGATTTTCTCCTTTAGATTCCTTTACATAAGTGAGGAACTCTACACAAGTTCTTTACATTTTGGCAAATTTATGCATATAGTATAGGTTTGTGGCTTATAAATTGTCACCTGGCTGGTACTGTGGCTCTGTAGCAGTAGTCTTCTAAGAAGGACTGAATATATTCAAATGTTGGTCTTTCATCAGGGTCCTTCTTCCAACAAAGGTTCATCAGCTCATGGAGAGATTCTGGACAGCCTTGAGGACAAGGCATTCTATTAACCCTGTTCTACCTGTTCCATGACTTAACGATCCCTGGATATGGCACTCTACCCTTTGTTACAAGCTCTGTCTGCAGAATTCCAAATGACCAAACATCAGATTTAATTGTAAAATGGCCAAATAATGCAGCCTCAGGAGGTGTCCACTTGATTGGAAACTTGGCACCTTTCCTTGCAGTATATTCATTGTCTTCAATTAGCCTCACTAATCCAAAATCTGCAATTTTATAAACAAGATTATCTCCTACAAGGATGTTAGCTGCTCTAAGATCTCGGTGGATGTAGTTCATTCTTTCGATATATGCCGTACCATTAGCAATCTGTGCAGCCATATCAACCAGCTGCGGTAGTTTCAAATACTTCCCATCTCCTTCTAATCTAATAAGCTTCCTTTTGACATAAATTCAGTAACAATATAAATTGGTTCCTCAGAAACAACAGCATATAGTGGCACAAGTTTATCATGTCTTAGTGTAGCCCAAGCACCCCAGCATCCCTAGGGTGGCTGCCAACACAGGTTCTTAGATCTGCTTTTCTAAAGGAAAGCAACTCAAAATGGGTTAACAAGCTTACTTTAATCAATCAAATGTATCGTTTACCTAGTTCAGGGGGAAAAGGTCAGCATCCCGAACTTCAAAGTATACAGACAGAACTTACAAGACAGAGAAACAAACAGATCAAGCAGACAGGCTTCCAAGCTGTCCAACCATTACACATCAATACCAAATCACAGTTACGAGAGAGGGAAGCATCAACATCTGGGTTTTCAAAGCTGGGGGCAGGGGCGGGGCCGGGGGGGGGGTTCTCAACAGCTGCCCAGACTCTCATCTGGTCAAATCACATAACACTTTTCAAAATGAGCCCCAAAGCAAAGCCTCCCATCAGGGTTTATATAGCCTTCTCCTGGCTCAGAGAATGTAACAACCTTCTTGACCCACTGCCCAATCACAAAGTATCAAGGTGTGGGCATTCCTGAAAAACAAGCCTCCCACCACAGGCTCCAGGTGCACTTAACCTAGATCTTTAAATTTGCATTTCCATTACACTTAGTTTCTTCATGATCTGAGCTTCTTGAAGAAAAGCTTATGGCATCATTATACCAGGCTTTAATGTTTTGATTGCTACTTTTGGGGTTCCATTCCATGTTCCCATCCATACTTCACCAAAACATCCTTGGCCCAGTTTAACTTCTAGACGTAAAGATTCTCGAGGAATTTCCCAAGCATCTTTTGCCAAACCTTGTGTTTGAGGTTTCACAGTTGGACACACAGTTGTTAACTTATGACATAAGCCATCAGCATGTTCTGTGTAGTGTTTGACTAGTTTCTGCAAAGTATCAAATTGTGCTCTGGTTGTGATGTAGTATCCACCATTGTCAATTTTCTAATTTTGTAGTGTTTCACATGGTCACCCCTTATCTCATCCCAATCACGAATAGGAAGGGAAAAAGCAACTTTGGTGGTTTCACTTTCTCTTACTAAGAAGATACCTTGCTGGTTCCCAGGATTAGGAAGTAATCTCTCAGCATCTCTTCTGCTCATTTTGCCAACATACCATTCTTCTGCCTGAATAGAGTCAGCAGGAGCTACATAATTGCTAGGGATATATCCAGTCTTTCCTATAGCTATAGATCTTGCTTCCCACCTGTCTCCTTCCGTATTGTTAATTATTTGAAATCTTTCAACCTTCTTAAAAGAAAGATCTTCTGTAGTTCTAGCTTCATAATCATATAAGGCCACAAATATAGTAACACCACCTGTTAGACCAGTAGAATGTGACCTTGGCATAGATTAAAAGGCAGAAGTAGCACCTCCAAAAGCATCATCCCTGCTGAACCTCTAAATGGTGCCATGGAATGACTGGTAAAATTAACAGTTGATCCCTTTACTGAAGATGGCTGGCACACCTGAGGAAGTTCTGATCCAAAATGACTGACATTTATACTAAGAGGCTCTGGACTGCTTCCAGTTCCATATTTCATAGTTGGACCTTTGTCTTCCTTACTTTTAACACACGCCTTGTTGATTCCACTCTTAGCCCACTCACATGAGTGTCTGCTGCCTTGGTAGCGGCTTTGGCTGGAAGGTGGAGGGGAGGGAAAACTGAGGTGGAGGCAAGAGCCATGGGATCTGGGCCGGCAGCAGGACCTCCCTCTCCCTCCACTGTCCTTTCCACCTCCTCCACCTCCATGAGCACCTGTCCATGGCAGCAGCAATGAGCCCTAGACTCTTTACTTCACCGAGGAGGAAATTCCCAGGCTCCCCCCCCCCCCCACCTATATATATATATATATTTAAGCATTTGATTTTAAAACTTTGAGTTCTGGATTCATTCCTTTCTTCCCTTGTCACCCACCCTTACTGGGAAGATAAGCAATTCAATATAGGTTGTACATGTGTAGCTAATGCACAACATTACCATACTGGATATATTGTGAAAGACTGACTATATTTCTCTCCCTCCTATCCCACCTACCACTTGTTCTATTCTCTACTTTGATCCTGTCCCTTTTCAAAAGTGTGTGCTTCCAAATTCCCTCCCCCCCAGCCTGCCGTCCCTTCCATCATTCCCCATCTCATCCCCATCCCCTTCGCCCCTCCTCTTCTGTAGGGTGGGATACCCTATTTAGTGTGTATGTCATTCCCTCCCTAAGCCAAATTCAATGATTATAAGGTTGGCTATTCCCCTTTGCCTTCCTGTTCTTCCCCTCCATTGTACCCATTTTCCTTTGCCTCTTCTATATGAGCTAGTTTACACCATTCTGTCTCTCCCCATCTCCTCTCATTATGTTCCTCTCTCACTTCTTAATTTCACCTTTTAAGTACCATCCCTTCCTATTAAATTGGTCCTGTGCCCTCTATCTATGTATACCTGCACACATATATACACACATTCACATATGTATTCATACACCCACATACCCTCCTATATATATGTTTCTATTCCCTTCAACTATTTTCATATTGAGAAAAGTTTCATCAGTTACAATTATCATTTTGTCCATGTAGGGATGTAAATAGTTCAACTTTGATAAGTTCCTTATGATTTCTTTTCCCTGTTTACCTTCTCATGCTTCTCTTGCTTTTTATATCTGAATGTCAAATTTTCTATTCAACTCTGTTTTTTTCATCAAGAATGCTTGAAAGTCTTATATTCCACTGAATGACCATATTTTCCCCTGAAACATGATGCTCAGTTTTGCTGGGTAGGTGATTCTTGGTTTTAATCCCAGCTCCTATGACATCTGGAATATCATATTCCATGCCCTTCAGTCCCTCAGTGTAGAAGCTACCAGGTCCTGTGCTATTCTGATTGTGTTTCCACAATATTGAAATTGTTTCTTCCTGGCTGCTTGTAATATTCTCTCCTTGATCTGGGAATTCAGGAACCTGGCTATAATATTCCTAGGAGTTTTCTTTGGGGAATCTTTTTCAGGAGGTGATCAGTGGATTCTTTCAACCTCTATTTTTCCCTCTGGTTCTAAAACACCAGGCAGTTTTCCTTGAGAATTTCTTGAAGGATGATTTCTAGGTTCTTTTTTGATCATGGCTTTCAAGTAGTCCAATAATTTTTTAATTATCTCTCCTGGATCTATTTTCCAGGTCAGTGGTTTTCCCAATGAGCTATTTCACATTGCCTTCTATTTTGTCATTTCTTTGGATCTGTTTTATAGTATCTTAAGATATGCATTTTTATTGACTTCTGTTTTACATCATTCATTTCCGCCAGCTTTTGAGTTACAAGCATTTTCCCCCTGTTATTCCCCTACCCAACCTCCCAGAATAGCAGTCCCACAAGATATCGCTTCCTCCAATCTGCTCTCTCCCATACCTTCTCCCATACCCCCTTCGACTTTTCCATTAGAGGAAGGTGAATCTTTGTGTCCCAATGCCTGCACATCTTATCTCCCAATTATAAGCAAAAGAGTATTAATAATAGTATTTATATATATTTGAAACATTTAATCTTAAGACCTCGAATTTCAGATCCATTTCCTTCCTCCCTTGTCACCCATTCCCTCTGGGGAGATAAGTAATTCAGTATATGTTGTACATGTCTAGCTATGCAAAACATTATCATAGTAGATATATTGTGCAAGGCTGCTTATAATTCCCTCCCACTCATCCCACCCCCCACCTGGTCCATTCCCTACATGATCCTGTCCCTCTTCTATAGTGGGTACTTCCAACCTCCCCTCCCCCCAAGGATGCCCTCCCATCCATCATCCCTTCTCTCATCCCCCTTCCCCCTATTCTGCTGCAGGTTGAGATATCCCATTTAGTATGTATGTCATTCTCTCCCTGAACCAAATTCAATGAGAATGTGGATTTGCCTTTTTTTACCCCTTCCTATTCTCCCCCTGTAATGGAAATGCAGATTTAAAGATCTTCCCTGCCCCTAGCTTAAGTGCACCTGGAGCCTGTGGTGGGAGGCTTGTTTTTCAGGAAAGCCCACACCTTGATACTTTGTGATTGGGCAGTGGGTCAAGGAGGTTGTTACATTCTCTGAGCCAGGAGAAGGCTATATAAGCCCTGAGGAGAGGCTTTGCTTTGGGGCTCACTTTGAGAAGTGTTGTGTGATTTGACCAGATGAGACTCTGGGAAGCCGTTGTTGAGAGCCCCCCGGCTTTGAAAACCCAGATGTTGATGCTTCCCTCTCTGGTAACTGTGATTTGGTATTGATATAATGGTTGGACAGTTTGGAAGCCTGTCTGTTTGATCTGTAAGTTCTGTAACTCTGAAGTTCGGGGTGCTGACCTTTTTCCCCTGAACTAGGTAATGTATGTTTGTTTGATTAAAGTAAGCTTGTTAACCCAATTTGAGTGGCTTTCCTTTCGAAAAGCAGATCTAAGAACCTGTGCTGGCAGTCACCCTGGGGATATTGGGGTGCTTGCCACTACACCCCCTCCCTTGCAACCACTTCTCCTTGCTTCTTCTACATGAGATAGTTTACCCTACCCTGTCTTTCCCCATCTCCTCTTGCCACTTTCCTTTCTCACCTCATAATTTCATCCCTTGAGTATTCTCCCTTCCCAACAAATTCCACCTATGCCCTCTATCCATATATAACTGTAACCATATACACACACATTCACATATGTATTCATATGACCACACCCCCTTCTTCCATTATTTTCATAGTGAGAAAGATATCATCAGTCACAGTTATTGCTTTTCCATATAGGAATGTAAATAGTTCAACTTTGATAAGTTCCTTTTGATTTCTTTTCACTGATTGCCTTCTCAGGCATCTCTTCCTTCTTGTGTCTGGATGTCAAATTTTCTATTCAATTCTGGTTTTTTCCTCAGGAATGCTTGAAAGTCCTCTATTCCACTGAAGGACCATATTTTCCCCTGAAACAAAATACTCAGTTTTGCTGGGTAGGTGACCCTTGGGTTCATTCCCAGTTCTTTTGCCCTCTGGAATATCATATTCCATGCCCTTTGATCCCTCAGTGTAGAAGCTGCCAGGTCCTGGGCTATTCTGATTGTGTTTCCACAATATTGAAATTGTTTCTTCCTGGCTGCTTGTAGTATTTTCTCCTTGATCTGGGGATTCTGGAACCTGGCTATAATATTCCTGGGAGTTTTCTTTTGGGGATCTTTTTCAGGAGGTGATCTGTGGATTCTTTCAACCTCTCTTTTGCCCTCTGGATCTAAAACATCTGGGCAGTTTTCCTTGAGAATTTCTTGAAGGGTGATTTCTAGGTTCTTTCTTTGATCATGGCTTTCAGGTAGTCCAATAATTTTTAAATTGTCTCTCCTGGATCTGTTTTCCAGGTCAGTGGTTTTTCCCATGAGATATTTCACATTGCCTTCTACTCTTTCATTTGTTTGGATCTGCTTAACATCATCTTGATTTCTCATAAAGTCACTAGCTTCCATTTGCTCCAGTCTAACTCTGAAGGCATGAATCTCCTCAGTGAACTTTTGAGATTCTTTTTCCATCTGCCAAATTCGACTTTTTAAGGCATTCTTCTCATTGCCCTTTTGGGCCTCCTTTGCCATTTGAGTCAGTCTATTTTTTAAGGTGTTATTTTCCTCAGTCACGGTGTTGAATGTCATTTCATACTTTTCCTGCATCCTTCTCATTTCTCTTTCCAATTTTTCCTCCACTTCTCTTATTTGATTTTTGAAGTCCTTCTTAAGGTCCTCTATGGCCTGCAACCTGCTCATGTTTTCCCCTGGGGCTTTTGGAGCAGGACTTCTGATCTCACAGTCCTTTTCCCACTCTATGCCCCCAAAATAGAAGTCTAGGGTTGCATTTTTCTGTTTCCTTTGCCTTGGCATGTTGCCACTTGATTACTTGACTTTTGGGCTTGTTGCCACACTATGGCTTTAAGGCCAGATAGAGGAATTTTCGTCCCGAACATGTGGGGGGTAACTTCCGTTTCTGGCAAGCTGTAAACCCACCCACGACTTCCACCCTAGATCACAATCCAGATCCAGGGAGGTTAAAGCAAGAGCGATTACCCCCCAAGACTGATCGCTGGATCTCCCTACAATTAATTTGCAGGCTGGGAGCTGGAGCTGCCTCTGAAAACTACAAAATGGCGTGTCTCCTCAGTGGCTTCTAGCCCCCAGGGGAGGGAGCCGATGTATTCCCCCAAATACAGGTCCCAAAGTCCATAGAACACTAACCTCTTACTTTGTCCTAGGCATGTCTATGTTGATAATTCTGGAGTCGCCATAGCTGCTGGTGTTCTGGGGTCTCTCCAGCAGGCTGCTGGCCCTGCCGCCCTGGGGCTAAAACCTCGGCTCAAGCAGACCTGGGCTCAGCTTGGCTCCACTTCCTGCGCTCTGCGCGTTGCCGGCTCCCAGACAGCTGTGCTGGTCCTTCCTGCAGGGCTGCTGGGCTGTCCTCAGCAGGAGGTTAGCTTCTCTGTGTCGTTCTGTGGGTGCTGGGGCTCCAGAAGTTGTTCAGAGACCCCTTTTACATAGTTTGGGGGGAATCTGGGGGCAGAGTGACTTGGATGAGCTGTTTCTACTCTGCCATCTTGGCTCCACCCCCGTTTTATAGTATCTTGATTTCTCATAAAGTCACTAGTTTCCATTTGCTCCAATCTAATTCTGAAGGAATGATTCCCTTCAGTGAGCTTTTTTTTTTTTGCTTTTTTTTTTGGAGGGCAGTTGGGGTTAAGTAACTTGCCCAAGGTCACACGGCTAGGTTTTTGTTTGTGTGCTTTAAGTGTCTGAGGCCAGATCCGAACTCAGGTCCTTCTGACTCCAGAGCCGGCACTCTACTCACTGTGCCACCTAGCCACCCCCTTCAGTGAGCTTTTGAGATTATTTTTCCATCTGGCAAAATCAGTTTTTTAAGGTATTCTTCTCCTCATTGGCTTTTTGAGCCTCTTTTGCCATTTGAGTTAGTCTATTTTTCAAGGTGTTGTTTTCTTCAGTCAGGATGTTGACTCTCATTTCACAATTTTCTTTCCTTGTTCTCATTTCTCTTCCCAGTTTTTCCCCCACTTCTCTTATTTGCTTTTAAAAATCCTTCTGAAGGTCCTCTATGGCCTGTTAGCAGTTCACATTTTTCTTGGAAGCTTTTGCTGCAGAAATTCTTACTTCACTGTCTTCCGTCTGTTCCATGCTTTGATCCTTTTTGTCTCCAAAATAGGAGTGTAAAGTTGGGTTGCTCTGTTTGTTTTGCTTCCTTTGCCTGCTCATGTTGCCACTCAATTACTTGACTTTTGGGCTTTTTGCCACAATAGGACCCTGCCACCAGACAGGGGAGCTTCATCCCAAACACTGGCATTTTCTCAGTTGCCAAAGGTGGCCTCTCTGAAGCTTCCACAGGCTCGGCTGGTCACACATTCCCAGGACCTCCACCCTAGCCTGCAATCCAGATCCAAGCAGGTTAAAGCAAGAATGATTACTCCTCAGACTAGGCCCTTGTTCCCCCTACAATCTGCAGGCCAGGAGCTGAAGCAGCCAGATGTGGCTGTGGCTGCAGGGCCAAGGCACCTCAGTCACTTCTTGCTTCAGGGGCAGAGGCTGACTGTACTTCCAACTACTGGATCCCAAAGTCCATACTGCACTGACCTCTCACTGTGTCCTTAGCATCTATGGGTTGATAATTCTAGAAACCACCATAGCTGCTGGTGATCTGAAGTCCCTCCAGCCAGTGGTTGGTCAGGCCTGCCCTGGAGCTAAAACTTCCGGCTCCTGCGGGGCTGGGCTGGGCTCCCTGAGCACTGTGCTGGCTGCTTTCTGCTGGCCTGCCAGGATGTCCTCAGTGGGAGGTTAGCTTCTCTGTGTCATTTTGTGGGTTCTGTAGCTCCAAAATTTCTTCAGAGTCACCTTTTACATGAATTGGAAGCTGGAGCCCCTCAGAAGTCCTCTTTCTATTCTGCCATCTTGACTCCACCCCTCTGATGTTTGATATCTGAAAGGAGATAGAAAGAATAAAAACAATATATTGTCAGTGACTGATCACTTTACTAAGACTGAACAGGAACCCAAAAGTATGCATGGTTGCTAAAAGATTAGAGAAGAAATATTTCTAAGTGAATAGATTCCCTGCCAGGATCTATTCTGACCAAGGTAGAGACTTTGAGAGCAAGTTGGTCAAGGATATACTAGCTCTGGAAAGTTTCAGGTCAGTGGTTTTTCCAATGAGATATTTTACATTGCCTTCTATTTTTTCATTTGTTTGGATCTGATTTCCCATAAAGTCATTAGCTTCCATTTGCTCCAGTCTAATTTTGAAGGAATTATTCTCTTCAGTGAGTTTTTGAAATTCCTTTTCCATCTAACCAATCAGTTTTTTAAGGCATTCTTCTCCTCATTGGCTTTTTGGGCCTCTTTTCATGATTTTCTTGCATCATTCTCATTTCTCTTCCCAATTTCTCCTCTATTTCTCTTACTTGATTTTCAAAATCCTTCTTGAACTCCTCCATGGCCTGTGACTTATTCATATTTTTCTTAGAAGCTTTTGATGCAGGAGTTTTGACTTTGATGTCTTCTTCTGGTTTCATATTTTGATCCTCTTTGTCCCCAAAAAAGGATTCTATAGTCTGTGCTTCCTCTGTTTGCTCATCTTTCCAGCCAATTTCTTGACTTTTGAACTCTTTGCCATGGTAGAACTCTGCTTCCAGAGTGGAGAGTGTTGTGTCCCAGATTTTTGGGTTTTTGAGCAGCTGTTGTCAGAGTTTTTTTTCCAGGCACCTGCCTCAGAACTGTGAGGAGGACTTTCTCTCCACAGTCTCAACAATCTCTGCCACACCAGTGCTCCTCACTCCAGGACCACCACCCAAGACTGAAACCCTGATCCAAACAGGGCAAAGCAAGAGAATCCTGCCTCACTGCCAGCAGAGAAATTCCTGCAAATGGCTTTAGACAGTCCTTGTTCCCCCTATAATCTATAGGCCTGGAGCTGGAAACAGCAGTGGCGGCAGCAGTTGTAGTAGCCATTACCTCTGCTGTCCTGGGAGCAGGGGCCTGACCAAGCTCTTCTCTCACCCAGGATCAAAAGGATCCCCCACTTATCTTTTACTTTCTCTTTGGCATTTATGGGTTGAGAAGTCTGGATAACCACCACAACTGCCAGTGATTCACTCCCCTGAAGTCTGCTCTGGCTGGTCTGTGCTGCTGGTCTGGGCCCACAAGGCCTGGGACTGGGGTAGGCTCCTTCCTGTTGGCCTGCCAGGCTTTCTTGGATGGGAGATTTGTTTCTCTCTGTCACTTTGTGGGTTCTGTAGCTTTAAAATTTGTTTAGAGTCATATTTTACAGGTATTGGAGGTGGTGGGAGCAGGAGCTCAAGAAAGTTCCTGCTTTTACTCTGTCATCTTGGCTCTGCTCCCTGAAAAGTTTCAAGACATCTAGAATTATATCTTCTCGTCAACCTCAAGGAGATCCACAACCTCAATACATGTTTCATTTTTGGTAAATCCATGCAACTCCATTAAAAATGATGGCAGAGACTCTATGCCATAATTGTTAAATATTATTTTTTTATTTTTAATTAAAAGGATTTTATTTTCTCTCTGCTTTACTACCCTCTATTTTAAAGGAATAAAAGAAAAACAAAACCCTTGTAACAAATTTTATACCATAATTGTTTGTGTTTGGGTTTGAGGAATGCATATGTATTGATTTGTTCTTTGGAAGAATTGAAGATAGAGATGGATAAAGCATAATCAAGCACTTCATATGTTCCAGGCTAAGCACTTGGGATAAAAATACAAGCAAGAAAGATAACACCTACCCTCAAGGAGCTTATATTCTAAGACAGGAAGACAGCACAGAAAAAATAGTTGAAATGCTAAATATAAAGGAGAAGGGCAATTACAAGGCGGCAATAAAGCAGGGGAGAAGAATGAGCATTCTTTAAAGAGTATTCAGGTTTGAGTGAGATGAAGTATGCATGGGTCCTTTTTGAATGGTCATCCTAAGGAGGGACCCGGAGGTCCTTCTTTAATCCAATGACTTCTCAGAAGAGGGGGACCTCAGGTTGTAGGGTTCTCCAGGATATCAGTGTGTCAGGCCAGGAGAAGAAGGAGGATTCCAAAGAGTGTCAAGGTGACTGAAGTAAAGCAGAGCTGGGGTACTTTCTAAAATGGAGGGAGACATCAATCAGGAAAGAAGAGGCTCAGGTAAATGTAATGGTAATGTGAATTTGAAAACCTCCCCTGCTTTGAAAATAAACTCTGCCCCCAATAGGCTGAATGTAATCACATGGAGCCTGTGGTGGGAAGAGTTTGCTGATGGGTGGAGCAGAGCCCACAGGAAGCTGGGAGTCAGAGCTAGAGAGATGGTGGGATGGAGAGGATGCTCAGGCAAGGAGTCAGTCAGGCTTGTGACTAAAATTTGGGTTTTTTTGCCACCTGCTGTGATAACTAGGCTTATATTGGTTTGAGGGAAGGCTAAAGGATCGTATGGCTCTCTGCTATGTTGTGGTGCATTAACATCTATGCTGCTATGATGGATTCTCTTTCCTAGTATTAGGATTTGTTTTTCTGGTGTTTGAATAAATGCTTTGCTTCTGTCTTCTATATGGAGAGCCTCTTATATTTTGTGATTGAGCACCATGTGAGAATATTTGTATATATTTATCTTGATTATAGGTGTTGTGAATATTGCATGGGCACTATAGTAAGAAGGGCTGTAGACTCTCACTACCAGTAAATCTCTTAATGGGAAGACTAAAAAAAGTTTACCAAAGCTACAGCAACCTTATCTCAGCACTCTGACGGAAACGAATGATAGTATGATGCCTAAATTTATCACCAAGACCTTCCAGAAGCATACTGAATTCTGCTGAAAAAACGTTGATGTTCAAGTTAGCAGACTGATGAAAAGAAACTCCCACTGGAGTTGTGGCAAGTCTGGGCAACCTGACTATTTACAGAACAGCACTAGAGACTGATGGGCCCTTGTAAAGACAAACCATCACAATGACTTACTGACTCTTTGATAAGGAAGTAGAGACAAGTGATGGATGTTTACCTCAATGAATTCTAAAAAAAAAGACTACCTACAAAGCACAAAGACTATCTGAACCAGATGCTGATTCAGAAAGTGATATCCCCAGCAAAGAGCCACTGTTTACTATAACCCAACTTCTTTGTTTAGACTCAGTTCTGAAAAGGAGAGTGAACTGAATCCAGAAACAGGGCCTTTCCTGCTAAGAACTTCAGGCATTGAGATTCCTAGGACACATAGACACTCTACAGAACTTAGTAATGACGATAGATTAGATGCTCCACAAATACCAATAAGGAATGGAAGACTACAGTTCTATAGACTGTAGGGAGAACTATGGTTATCTAATACCATCAACTTAGTTGAGGTATGGGGGCAAATCAATCATCAGGTCACAAGAGAATTATATCTGTCCATCATGTGTTCCAGATTAACCTAGGATGTTAAAAATAGAACTAGAAAAGTGATTACACATGCAGCCAGCTAATTCCAATGTTTACTCATACAAATTCTTTGCATGTAATTGCATATGTTTAGTGATAATATGTTAATTGCTACATGCCAAGTTATGCTACTGCTTTGCTGTTTATGCGGAGATTGTGTATCAATATTGTACAAATACTGTAGCCACATTTTTTTGTTTGGTTGTGCATTCCTGCTTTTTCTGTGTATATGCTAATGCTTAAAATGTCCATTATTCTGTCATCCTGTTGATGGTTTATTGCTAATTTGCATTGTTTAATTGTTAGACTTATTAGATTTTTTTTCTTTGTATATGGATATTCAGGAAGTCTTAATGCAGTTTTAAGTTTTAAAAAAACTTTTGTAACACCATATGTTACTGTGGTGTGTGTGTGCGTGTGTGAGTGCATGTATGTGCACCTTGCCCAGTATGTAGTTCAGATATGTAGCTGATCATATATACTATTGATATGTATCTTCTGTGACCAGGATTCTGAGATGATTGCTTGGGACACCTAGATGACTATCAACAGCATTGCTCTTTATTTTATTGCTTGTGTGGTATATTTGTAAATGTTAAGTCAACTATATCTGGTTTCAGAAGCTGGTTTTTGACATTTCTTTGCCCAGGGGAGGAATAAAGTTTACTTTTGGGACAGAAGGATTTGAGGAGGGAATAACCTTGACTTACAAACTTGTCACATCTTTCCTTCTGAAAAGTAGGAGTTGGAAGAGGAGGAGCCATGTGAGTTGGGCAAGTAGGAAGGAGGAACTGGAGAACTAACCATGGAAGCAGACAAATCATTGAGAGATAAGCCCTAACAGCCTATCAGAAGACCTATATTTGGTACTGAAGATAACATGAGTGCCTGAGTGGCAGCTCAAAGGTAGTAAATGCCAGTGCCAGGGGATGGAACCAATCCAGAGACCTCTTTTACTTCATAGCAAAGCCATTTTAATCTCTTCTGGTTAGATTGTCTGTTCTGTAAATATTACTTTCAATTTACATCTCTACCTACTACATCGTTGGCTGGCAGAAATGTAAGCTCTGTATTGAAAATCATTTAATATCATTTTGAACCCCAATAAAGGCCAGAGCCTGAACTAATCAACAAGAAGCGCCTTGACCTAACAGATTTGAGTAAACTCAGAGAATGCCTCCTATATCAACAAAGCCAAAGGGAGCTGATCAGAGCATTCTTCTGTTAATGACTACCAAGACAGAGTACCTTAAGCAGACACTACCTTGAATAATGAGATTTTTTCTTATCTTAATAGTCTATGGACATATACTATGTTATGTAATGTTAATGGTAAAGAAAACACAGATATCTTGGGTAATAATTTCAATTGATACTTTGTCTCTCATCTTATTGTATTTACCACCTATTCAATTGAGAAAATTCCTTTCTCATAATATGGTTAAACATATATGGAGAGCATAACTTTGAGTGACATAGAGACCCTGAGTTGAGATTATTCTAAAACATATTTAAATCTGGTCATTCTTTTATAAGACAGAACTTATGTTTTGTCTCTGCAGTACATATCTATTAGTTTTAAGGGAATAAACAATATGAATTTATAATCACCTAGTTTACCTCTTTTAACCAAACTTATGGGTCGACAGTTATGGTGCCAGTGATGACAGATGGAACTGAAGGAATGGGACAAAGACAGAACAACATCCCACCCCAACATTAATGACTCAGGTGCCTCAGGATCAGCATAATAGTATACCATTACATTCATATACCACAACTTGTTCATCCATTCCCCAATTGATGAGCATCCCCTCAATTTCCAGTTCTTTGCCACCACAAAAAGAACTGCTATAAATATTATTTTGTACATGTGAGCCCTTTTCCCATTTTTGTGATCTCTTTGGGATACAACCCTAGAAGTGGTATTGCTGGGTCAAAGGGTATACACATTTTTATAGCCCTTTGGGCACAGTTCCAAATCACTATCCAGAAAGGTTAGATTAGTTGAGCTAAATTTTAAAACCAGGAATTCTAAGAATTGGAGTTTGGAGGGAAAGATTTTAGGTTACGGAGAAAAACCAACACAAAGGAGGAAGATGTAACATCTTCTAGAAACAACATAAACAAAGATGTCACATTCATCATAGGGGATTGGAATGCTAAAATGGGAAATCAAAAGATAATTGGAGGGGTAGCTAGGTGGCACAGTGAATAGAGCACCAGCCCTGAAGTCAGGAGGATTTAAGTTCAAATCCAGCCTCAGACACTTAACACAAAAACTAGCCATGTGACCTTGGGCAAGTCACTTAACCCCCATTGCCCTATCTTCCCCTCACCCCCTCCTCCACCAAAAAGCAAAAAAAAAAGATAATTATGGAGTACAAAATGAAGCAGGGTAGAGACTAAGTGAGTTTTGTCAAGATAACTTACTGGTCACAGCAAACATTTTTTCAGCAACCCAAAAGGTCAAATGACCTTGCTTCTATCAAAATGTTGGTATTACTAATAAAATTATTAGATTACCCAGAAATTAATATCTCCCAAACCTTTTTAAATACCATAAAATCATGTTACAGATGTATAGGTAGTTAAATTTATGATTGTGTTTCTGGCAAAGTTAATAAGATTTAGGCATTAAGAGATTATGGAAAATTAATTGTGCTCTTTTGAAAACTGTCAAATAGCAGAAGTTATAGTAAGTGACCCTTGTAGTCTCTCCTTTAGATGCTGATCTGGGGAAAATGCTGAAGTGGTTAATGTAAGTGGTAGTTGTAGGAGGACCTTAAGTAGGATAGACACAAAACTATTGGCCTAGTATATATAAAGAAGAGACTGGGATCCTAGATTTTTCCTTGAATGAGGTGAGGTATAAGTTCCACCAACTTAGGAATATTTAATTGTAGAGTTAGTGTAACACAGGAGATACCAACTATGTCAATTGTAGGGCAGGAGATAACATGGAAGTTTTTCTAGCAGGTTTTTCTGGGCAACCAGAAGGACAGGATCAGAGACACAGTAAGGGGTTAATTAACCTTACTTTATTTTATTCTTCTCAGTGGGTTTGCTGATAATGGGAATACAAATCATATAGCATACCCTAATTATTTTTCTTGCAGGAATGGGCAAGAATGGGAGTTCCAGTATCCTCTAAGTTTTGACGGGTCAATCTAGACAAGCACAGCATTCCAGTTTGTGCATTCCCTGGTCAAGGCATGCACACATACACATTCCTGTAAGTCTGTGCATCCCCATTCCCTACTTACTGACCAGTGCTCACTTGGTTTATAGGGTAACACACAAAGAAGGCAATTTGCCAGCAATAGTCATACAAGTTTACATTAGCTTTGGCAATATCATGGTGACAGTGCACTTCCATTGGGTTGTTTAGAATTTAACTCAAATGTTTATATTATTTATCCTTATATCTCACTGGGCAAATATGGTGAGATGTTTTTCAAGTCATGAGCCTAGGAACTAGTATATTATTATCCTGGGAACTATCTAAAAAAGAGTAACAAAATACACCTTACACACAGTTACCTTCATAGACAATTCTCAGTTCAGAAGGTCTTCTATTTGAACATTATTTGAGAACGTAATGCCTGATTGATATTGTAACGAGGGGTGGAATGGGGGACTTTCCGATGAAGGCTCCATCTTAGGACACGTATAAGGGGTTCTGCCTATTGCCAGTCTTCATGGGGCAGAGTGGAAGGTAAGGTGAGGAGAGAGGGTGGTGATGAGGCAATTTCTAGAAGCCTGTGATGATGTGGAATGGAGGGTCCTATCCTCCACTTCAGAGCAGGTAGGTGTGGCAGCAAGCGCCCCAGCATCCCCAGGGCGGCTGCCAACACAGCTTCTCAGGTCTGCTTTTGGAAAGGAAAGCAGCTCAAAATGGGTTAACAAGCTCACTCTAATCAAACAAACATGTGTTACCTAGCTGAGGGGGAAAAGGTCAGCACTCCGAACTTCAGAGTATACAGGCAGATCAAACAGACAGGCTTCCAAACTGTCCTACCGTTATCAATACCAAATCACATTACCAGAGAGGGAAGCATCAACATCTGGGTTTTCAAAGCCAGGGGGCTCTCAATGGCTACCCAGAATCTCATCTGGTCAAATCACACAATACTTCTCAAAGTGAGCCCCAAAGCAAAGCCTCAAATCAGGGATTATATAGCCTTCTCCTGGCTCAGAGAATGTAACCACCCTCTTGACCCACTGCCCAATCACACAGCATCAAGG